>QANU01065388.1:6940-69042 GCA_003254905.1 Nissolia schottii | reverse complement strand
TATGGTATAGGTTGATTTGAACTGTGAAGTGGAGGGGTATGGTAAAGGCAGCAAAGTAGTGATCTCTCGACAAGGCACGTAGCATGCTACTCAACTATAGCAACATTATTAATTGTAGGCGCAGAATCTAACATTATATAGGCAATAAATTATCAAAGCGGTGAATTTGTGATTCGTCCCTCTATAATAATCAATCTCATAGTAATAGTCAAATCCGTTATATGTTCGGGAAAAAAAAAAAAGTACCAAGATACTTTACTTTTTTTTTTTTACCATTTATTTAACATCATATTTATTTTATCTTATCTCATTATCTTTAATGAATTATGAGGAAAGCATTATTGTTTATTTTTATTTTAAAAAATAAAAAATCTTGATAAAAAAATATTATTCAAGTTAAACAAACTAATCAATAAAAGAAATAGAGGTCAATTTTTTTTCTTAATAAAATTATTAAGATTTACACTCTATTATCAAGAGTGAGAAAAGATCGTAGCCATAATATGCATATTTACTTATTTAGAAACCTATAATTCTACCGTCAAAGACCTTAGATCACTCAAGCTACTCTCACAATCCAACACACTCACCAATACCATTGAGTGCAAACCTAACAGATCACATAATAATAAACAAACCTCTAGGCGATGATCAAATTATTAATTAATTCAACATTTGTATAGACAAAATATTGTCAATCAATTGGCACAAACTCAAAAAAAAAAAAAAATCTTGCAATTACTTCTTCAAAAGTGACAAATATATAAATATATGGCTTAGATGACAGTTTAAAATTCTTTATATTGATAATATATCATAATTAACTTTAAAAAATATTCAATAATATTATTTTATGATAAGAATTTTGTTTTCACTGTGTAATCATCATTTTATATTATCTCTCAATTAAAATATTAAAAATATCATTAAAAAAGAAAAATTGGTAATCCACATAGTTTGAAGAGTGATACTCATTAATTAATACACAACATATAATTTTTTTATTTTACTTTAAGAATATTTTTCTTCAATAAATTGGAGATGAAAACAATAAACATCTATGTAAAAATAACTAACCTGTTCATATTCAACGATTGATGATCGCAATGAGGTGTGTATCCCAATATTCTTTTCTTCTTGTTCTTCCTGTTTTGTCGTTTTTCTTTTATATAATAAAAATGATGACTTTTAAGTGTTGGGTCAACAAAAGACAGATTGTTTAAGAACATCAACTAGAGGAATCGTGTAGTGTAGGGAAATGCGGTGCAGACCTATAAAATCGGTTTAAGTATTATCTATCTATTTATCTATATATATATATTTTTGTTTTCTAACCATACATACCAACCACAAGGAACAAGCAAATATATAAAGAAAAATGGAGTTAATTATATATATACCTTTGCTTTTCTACCAGCTGACCATATGTTTCTTGTTTTTTCTTTTGACAATGTAATCTTCTCCAATCACAGGATGGATAGCTTGCTAGATTTAAGGAACAAGAGAATTTTATACATGGACTCAGCTAATCAAACTCTTTTTATTAACCAGTTAATTAAGGGTTGTAAATTAGATACAAACATTGCATTTATAAGCATTAAATGCCGCAAGCGTGCGTTTACACGACTTTGAATGCATTTGTTTTTGCCCGAATTTGACATTAATTATTGAGTTTGAAGGCTTTGAATCTCTGCTAGCTCCTTAATATAGACTCAAACTATCACTGAGTTAGGGTTCAATATAAGATTCTGGATCACAAATTCGGTGCTTTTTATAATACATATGTTAATTATCTCATTTTTAATATGTAAGTTGATACATGTCGAACCAAACATAATTTTGAATAAAAAACAATTAATTTTAAAAAGGTTTGCCTTACACTTAAACATGTACTTGGTTGAATCAAAAAACGAAGAATTTGAAAAGGTTGTGCGTTATCATACACCAATATTACCATCAAACTAATATTCTTCCCATACTTTGCGTTGATTTCTTTTTTATTAAAACAAGTTGTTTGATTTTTTTTATCATAGTTAATTTATTATTTTAATTTATTTCTTTATTCTTATTTTAATGCAATTTTCAAAATCATTTATTAATCTCCCTCGGTAAGAATTGAATATACGAATTATAATTAACGATAATGATGATGATAATGTCACACTATATGTTAAAGTATTTTAGTTATTATATGACATTAACATGACATTGAAAGTTAGTATGATTACTTCTGATATATAGAAGCGTGACAAAAGATGACATTGAGTGTCCATCCATCGTTACCGGCACGTAAAAGATCGATTCACTTAAAAAATCTCTTAAAAATGTTTTTTTTTTAAAAAAAATACATCTTGATTTATAATTAAAACGTAATTGAAATATTTTTTCCGAATAAAACATATAAACAAACTCTTATTTTATTTTCTTAATAAAACACAAAATATAAACTATACATGTAAACTACATGACATGGTGGTCCAAAGGTCTTGCTTGTGTACAATTTGATCACTCTGGACTCTGACCTGAACATAAAATAAAATAAACTCTAATATGAATATATTAATAGCTTCACCGCAAGGTAACTGCTTACTCAAGAAACTAGTGTTGCTACAATTGACTCTGACAACCATGACCGCCATGAAACTGCTTCTGCATTGAACGTGTAAGGTTGTAACTAGAGGGTGAGGTGAGGGGTGAGTACACAGGGGAGAAACTAAGTGAACAACAGATCCCACGATCACATGAGACATTTTGTAAATATAACATACATATGCAATACATACTAATATTACAATAAGAAATCATTAAAGTGCCTTTATCATAATACTTAATAGTATATACCTAACCACTATCATGACAAAGCTATAAAATGATTAATAATAACATCTCTTAAATGCAGGGAGGTATCTAGATAGACGGATCCCGAGCACTATAGTCCTGCTTAACTGACTATCCACCTTGGGGTTGATAGTTGATTTGAGTACTGATTTGTCCAATTACCTCTGCCTTGATAGATGAATTGGGTTGATTGTCGAAACACCCTAGTCTCGATATCTGATTTGATTAATCTATCTGAGCATCTTAGCTAGCCTCGATAGTTTAACTAAACTACAATTGTACCAAGGGTCAATGAAGACTGTTGTTAACTTACAATTCTATCCTAGATCTCACTCCCATAAAAAATTATAAAACACTTGATAAACATCTGAACATAAATCTGAATCTTAATTGAACATAATGCTTTCATGAACATAAACATAATCACAAAACATGTGCTCAACTTCATGCAAATAAACAATGGTCCCATGAATTTTTAAAAAGGTTTTTATGACTTCTAAATCCCTTCCCAATCTGTTTTATAAAAGTTTTCTTAGACATTAATTAATAACAATAAACATGATTTCATAAACACGATAATGACATAATGTTTTCACAAAAGGGCTTCATAAACCTTTACTTTCCATACAATTGTCTTCCTTAAAAAATTATTTTCATAAACTTTCCTTAAGCATAAGAGTTGAAACCATACAATTAAATAACATGCTTTTTATAAATATTTAATGCCTGAAAATAAAACCGTAAAAAATGTCATTCACCTAGAGTTGCCAAAAATTGACTGTCATTACTAACGAGTTTGGTAAGAACTTGAATGATGCTAACTAATTCTAAATAGAACAAACATAAAACAGAATTACTGATGTAGAAGCACTGGATTCCCACGATCACGACGTACTTGAAAAGCCACACTAGATAGAACCCTCAAGAACACTAGTAAAAAATTATCAATTAATTCCTCGTAAGAAGAACTCTATTTATAGGAGTCATCGTCCCCCACTATAGCTAACACAAGATAGATGATGTGAGACTAAATCACCCACCAACATGATCGCTGCGACGATCGTTACCACTACTGTAGCGGCCATGCACCATTGCGGTGATGACTCGAAAGCTAAGGGTTGTCACACCATGTTAACTACTTTGGTAACTAAATTTTGACTCAATCATTTTGCTTTCTGACTAATTATTAATTAAGGATGAATGTCTGGTCTAGTTTCACATAGCATAAACTTGCTAATTAATTAGCATGATTTAAGGTACAAATTAAAATAGAGATTTTGACCATAGAGAGACATATGCATGTATAGGATCCAAAGAATATCAGCAAGTTTGGTGTGTGTATGTGTCGGCGAGCCGCAAGGGATAAGGACTTTGTCAAACGACAACCACTGAGCACAGAGCAGATTGAAAATATGACGCATACGTAATTACATATGTAGGCATCGATAAAAACATTACATTATACTATAATAATTATAATAATAATAATAATAATATTTATTATTATTATTATTGTTATTATTATTATTATTATTTATAACATAACGTCCGCAGATTGTGGGTTTTTTGCTTTTGCTTTTGCTTTTCTTTTCCCCTGTGGATATGTTGTTGTCATGTGGCCGTGATAGTGATGAGTTAACCACACATACACAGCATACATTATAATCAGAAATTTTTGACAGAAATTATAATAATGATTTGCTGATTAAAGATAGTAATTTGATATATATAGTGAATTATGTCAAAACATGCTGACAATTTTATATTCAGACAAATATTTTAGATATTTATTAAATATAAAATTATTTAATAGCTTTTATCAATTAGCTTACGCTTTTTGAAAAGATGATAATTTGAAATGGTATCACAATTTCTATGACTAATTAAGTAATAGAGAGTTTAACATCTTATGTTCATTTTTTAATAAATATGTCAAATTTTATTATAAAATATAAAGGTTTACTTGTATCATATTTCTACTTCATGCTCAATAGACTCCAACGTCGGAGAATTTATCTAATATAAAATTATTCAATTATCTTAATCATTTCCATAAAACATTTGGGAGAGAGAATAACTGGTCTAGCATCCTTTGTGACCAAAAATTAAATGTAATAATGAAAATGAAAAGACATATATGCATGCATGTAGCTAGAATATAGGCTCTTTGGTAGTTAAATTACTCACTTATTTGTTCATTTACACAATTGTTTAAAGATAGTAGCAGCTATTTATTTATTCAACCTCTGTACTGACCCATTATATATAAAAATTAATGCTTTTTCAATTATTGAAGGGTTGCAGAAGATGCCACCACGAAACTCCTGCACGTGTGCGAATGCTGCTCTTGTTACCCTACATTTGTTGCACGCTTACATTTCCTGTGCTTGGCCACACTGAATACAAAAGGACAAAACTAAGATATATTATTTAATTTTTTTACTTTGACTGAAATAAATTGCAGGGTATTTCATCTGAATAAGGTATCGCTTTCAAACGAAGGGCTAATGTAAGTTTTGAGTTTGTCTAAACCAAATATGTAATGGGAAAAGGAAATTTAGTATTTAATTAATATATATCACTGGTTCGAAATTTGGCAACTAGTGGAGTTGTTAACCGCAAGTAATTACAAGCCACACATAATCAAAGAAAATAGCAACTAATCTTTATGAAAAAAAATAAACAACTAAACTCTTATTAAGTTAGATCAATTACATAAGGCGGTGATAACGAAGAAAAGGGACGATAATGTTTTTGTGTGTTTGTCTACACTTACAAAAATACATTTAATCACATTTATAAAATGTGACTAAATAAAAAAAAACTAATTCAACTCATTTATAAATAACAGAAACTAAATTAAACTATTTTTTGTTTTTAGAAACCAAATTGATTTATCTATAATTTGGTAGAGGCTAAATCGAACCTTTTCTGGTAGCGAAAAAAGGAAAGGAGGAAGGGGAAAACAAGTTAGCTTAAGTGTCAATTACAACTTGGTGCATGGTTTGATGGTGATGAAATAAATGGAGGGCTATAGCAACATACATACATGCACGTGCAGGGAGACAACAAATCTTGTGAAATCTGAATCAGAGTCGTCATGTAATGTTTTATGTAATACAGCGCCGTATCTGTAATGAAAAAGGGTAAGCTGACTCTCATGCAACACCCTTCTTCTGTCCCTATCTATCTATCTCTATCTCTCTCTTATTTTATTTTACTTTATTATATTACTATTATTGATATTACACTACACAATCTCAATTTCTCTACTACAATAATATGTCCAAAAGAAAAGACAAAATTTGATGTCTCTCTCTCATTTCATGCTAGCTCAATAAAATGTCCTCATTTTCTTCGCCCCCCAGGTGGTAAAATTCCGATCCATCCACAACACACTGAAAAAGAGATACATTCATTCATGAGATCTAAGGAGAGAAGTGTGTTTTTGGAGTGGCTGCTATTACAGCTGTTGATGTATACTAGAGTATGTTTGGATTTTTGTTTGGAAACATTTGAATCAATTATTGCTACACAAGTAGGCATTTATAGCTTGTGCTAAAATTTGAACATATTTGTTAAAAACATTGGGACGGTATGGCTTGAATCTTACATCACTTGGTCGTAAAGGCTTGAATATCATTTTATAAATTATTTCTCCAAAAAATTTAAGATAATGAGCGGAGATACATGAATCAAACTCACCACCAAAGGGCTTAAAAAGCATTCGCTTACCACTTATTCACCAAGCTCTAATATATAGCAGTATATATAAATGATAATATATATTAGATCCAAAATAAATTAAATTGCTAATTATTTATATCATTATTCATTGTATCTAGTTTAGCGACTAAACTAGTGACCCATATGGTTGAACTAATTTTTGACAAAGTTGAAAAAACATTGCATATTGACTTTATACGACATTTTTTAAAATATTTTTTTACTTAAATTTATAAACAAATAGAGTAGCGATAAAACGTTGCATAAACTAAAACACGCAATGCTTACTAAACCTTTTAAAAACGTAAAAAAATTAAAACTTCTCCAAGTCATTGCTTAAAGTATAATACACAACACTTTTTAAACCTGATAGCGAACGTCGTTGCTAAAAGTCAAATATGCAACACTTTTCAAACATTATCAAAAATAGTATTGTAAAAATGTAAAAAGTTAAAATAACGTCTATAAGTCATTGCCTAAAGTATAACATGCAACATTTTTTAAACCTTGCTATGAACATCATTGCTAAAAGCCTAAAATGTTGTATAACCCGTTTTTGAATCTCTCTTACGCACAATAAAGAAACAAAAGGGTTGTGAAGTTGCGTGAGAAATGGCCAAAAAAGGAGTTGTAAAATTTGTTGAATGTGAAAATATGAGTGACACAATAAAAGAATATCATAATAACAAATGGTATCAAACTTTGTTATCATTAGAAGAGGCCACATTCTTCTTATATTTATACGAGAATGTGAGTATATATAATTTACATAAATAAAAGAGTTGTGGATATAATTTCACTTAATTCTAAAGAATGTTGGTGTAATTTACCATAGTTAATGAGTCCTAAAAGTATGAAACAAATTGGAAAAAAAAAAAGGAAAGAAATATTTTTTTTTTGATAACAGGTGTGACATGACTTGAAACTTAGACCATTTGGTGGTAGAGTCTTAGATATTAATTAACTTAAGGATTATTTCTCTCAAAAATTTAAGATGATGAGTAAAGATACATGAATAGTCACTACAACATTTTTGGTTTTCAACCAAGGCTAGAAAGTGGTGTGCTAAGTTGCAAAGTGTTGCTCATTTTTTTGGCAACAACTATTTACTGTTGTATATGGATGCTTGTGGAAACACTTTCGAGTGTTACCTTTATGTACTTCTATGGCAGTGCCTTTCCGATGTAAATTATCTAAAATATACAATTTTGTAAAAAATGAGATTCAAACTCACCACTAAAGGGCTTAAAAAGCATCCGCTTACCACTTCACCAAGCTCTAATATTTAGTAGTATATCGAAATAATAATATATATTAGATAAAAATATGTTAAATTGCTAATTATTTATATCATTCATTGTAATTAATTGATTTTTGATATATTTTCATTTATTTATTTAATTAATATCTAGTTTTGTGACTGAACTAGTGACCCATATGGTTGAACTAATTTTTGACGACGTTTAAAAAATGTTGTATATTTGACTTTATACAACATTTTTTAAAAAAATTATTGTTTAAATAATTGTTTAACATATCATTTTTCTAAATTTTTTACTTAAATTTATAAACAAAGAGAGAGAGAGAGAGTAGTGATAAAATGTTGCATAAACTTAAACACACAATGCTTACTAAACCTTGTACAAGGCAGTGTTGCCAAAACTTATATTTAAAGACAATGTTGACAAAAGTGTTGCATAAGTTGCAATATACAACAATTCTTAAGTCTTGTGTTTGACATTATTGTCAAAACGTATAACTAAAGACAGCGTAAAAAATAACATTCCATAAAGTCAAATATGCAATGCTTTTCAAACTTTGTCAAAAATAGTGTTGTAAAAACGTAAAAAAATTAAAACACCGACTACAAGTCATTGTTTAAAGTATAATACACAACACTTTTTAAACCTTGTAGTGAACACTGTTGCTAAAAGTGAAATATGTAAAACTTTTTAAACTTTGTCAAAAATAGTATTGTAAAAATGTAAAAAGTTAACACAACTTCTATAAGTTGTTGTCCAAAGTATAATACACAACATTTTTTAAAGATTGCTACGAACTCCGTTACTAAAAATCTAAAATGTAGTAGTAAGTTTTATATGTCTTTTAACACTCTACAACCCCTTTTTGAGTCTCTTATGCACAATAAAGAAACAAAGGGGTTGTGAAGTCGCGTGAGAAATGACCAAAAAGGAGTTGTAAAATTTGTTGAATGTGAAAATATGAATGGCATAATAAAAGATGTCATAACAACAAATGGTATCGAACTCTATTATCATTATAATAGATTTATTATTCATCTTATATTTATACGAGAATGTGAGTGCATGTAATTTACGTAAATAAAAGAGTTGTGATATAATTTCACTTAATTCTAGAGGATGTTGGTGTGATTTACCATAATTAGAGAGTCCTAAAAGTATGAAACAAATTGTGGGAAAGAAGAAAGAAATCATTCTCTTTTGTTGATAAAAAAAGTATGTGAATCAAAGAAAAAAACAAAAATTCTGTGTAAAAACTGTCCATTAGTCATGCTTCAAAAGTAAAGACGTTTCCTTTTGGCATCTCATTTATATTTTTGCTGAAATCAGTGACCAAAACCATTGTCAATATATCTTGGCCATGTGTCACTGTCTTACCAAGTTCAGTAGACACCCTTATCTACATAGCCTACCCTAAGGAACCCTGAAAATGATCCATGATTCTGTACATGCACTTTCCAGCAAACAAAAGGACATCACACACCAAATTTAATTTCATATAAAGAATAAATAAATAAAATTGTTTCATTGCCACGTGAAAGTATATAGTCGGACTAGATATGCATATGATTATATAAATGATCGACAGTAATAACAATGATAATTGTTGACGGGAAATGGCGCGAAAAACTTACCGTCGGCCGTTAATGACGGTAAGATGTGAGGTTTTGTTTTTGAAAAAATTAAAAACATTACCGTTGGACACAACAGACGATAAATTCAAGTCAATTGTAATCTACCACGTGTTCATAATACACTTGACCGTCGGTAAGGTCCGACGGTAACGTCCTCAGAATTTGCACCACCATGCAATAAATGTGGGTGTTTACCATCGGCAATTTCTGACGATAATCGCCTCAGAAATACTAACCGGCATGTCTTCCACAACGTTCAAACCAGCCATAAATATGTGTTACCGTCGGACGAATCCAATGGTAACCACCTCGGAAATATTAACCGGCACGTCTTCCCCAACGTTCAAACTAGCAATAAATATCCAGTTACCGTCGGACTAGTCCGACGGTAATCTGAAAAGCCATTGCTATAAAAGCCCCTTCCCTCGCGGTAGCCCACTCTCACTCTTTTGTCCTCTCCAAACTCTCTCACACTCGCTGCGCCACCACCACCATCCCTGCCACCCTCTCGTCAGTGGGGATGGTGAGGAACCCTAAACCCAGCGGGCATTCATCTCGCATCGCCACGAACTCATCTCGCCGTCGTCGACACCTACAACAACTTTATCGGGACATCAAATCGGGGAAGAAGAATATGGTTTTCTCTATGCAATTGAGTGCATTCTTCCCTCTATGAAAGCCTTCATACTTCTCATCGATGTTACGAGTGGATGTGAATGTAACATTAAAACTGAATTGATATCAACATTTTATTGAAAAGAATAAATTGATTTCAGGTTTTAAAAAAAATAGATTAAAATAAAAATGAATATTTTAAAACTAAATTAAGTATTTACTCTTAATTATATAAGAATTAATAAAAAAAAAATATTTATGAACACTAATAAAAACGTTATATTTGGAAAACATATTTTTTCTTCCGAAAGAAAAGAGGAGAAACAGTAAGAAAATAAAATCAAGTGTAATTAATAATTTATTGTAAACTTTTGAACTAAAATTGTAAGGCCTTACCGTAAAAGGAGCCCTTTGAAAAATTCTCAATTGGGAGCATCAATCAGTTATTCTTTCATTAGTAGTACTATGCTGTTACATAAATATTATCACGAGGCCTAAGAAAAATTGGGGCCTAAATTTAAGAGTTTTGTTAATAAGTACCCTAAAAGTATTCGTTAAGAAACTTAAAGTAAAAATATTTTATGAAAAAAATAAAATTTTAATGTTTTTAATGCATTCATCACTTTAAATTTTTGTTTTTTCAATAAAATCTTAGTACTTTAAATTTGTTAACCATTGTCTTTACCAAAATCCTAAAATTAAATACATTTGCTAATTCATTATCACATTATGAGGCCTAATCATGTTTAATGAGCCCAATCAATTCCAATAAATAATTGTGATAGGGCAATGTGCTACTGAAATCAAAGCTTGAGCACGCATGCCTTGATTGGGGGTGAGAGTAGGTAGATAAATAAAATAAATGATAGTAGATAAAAAAGAAAAATTAAGGAGAATCAACATTAATGGCACATTAATGTAGTTTGCACCTAATCTGCCTCAAGTCAGAGCAACTCACTAGGTTTTTTTCTTTTTATCTATTCACTCAAATTTGAGACTATGACTTGAACAAACTAATTATTGAGTGTGTTTGAAATTAAATGAAATGAGAAATAATTTGAATGAAATTGATTTGGATTGCAAATCAATTATCATGTTTAAAACTAACTACATAAGATGAGAATGGATTTGATTTAGAAATCAATTACCATGTTTGAAATTCATTAAAATAGGAATTGATTTGATTTGGTTTGAGTAATTAAAATTTTTACCCTTAGTTTAATATGGATAAATAGTCTTTTATGTTAAAATAAATTCAATTCCAAGCAAATCCTTACAAAAGTGCTAAGATTTCTAATGTAAGCAACTTGAATTCTAATGGATTTAGAAAATCAAATCAATTCCATTTTCTTAAAAACCAAACATAGAAATTGATTTACAAATCAAATTATTTCTGATCTTGTTTGATATAATATTATATATATATATATATATATATATATAGGCATATAATCCCCCATTTTCTTACATATATTAAACTAAATTACCAAATCAACAAGGTGGACAATTTGGATCAAAATTATGTTTAGATCATCAAGGGACCATCTTGTTCATCACCATATAATAGGAGATGTTCTGGATCCCTTTACAAGTTCTGTCAATATGAATATTGCTTATGGCAGACACAAAATTGGGAAATCTTCCTTTCTGACGCCCTCCCAAACCGTGTCTCAACCAGAAGTGTCTTTTATTGGAGACAACATTGAGAACCTTTATTATACTCTAGTAAATTCAATTCCTTAAGACTTTTATATTATTCATTATTATTTATTTTTTTATTTTTTTACTTTTTTACATCTCTCTAGTTGGGTCGTTGAGAATGGACCATGCTATGTAAAAATTTCATGTAGTGATCTCTATTATTAACCACGAAGGTGGGGCAAAATAGACGGCCTACAAAAACAATTATTATAATAATAAAAAAAATCAACCCATATTTAAGTCATGTGAAATTTTCGTAGGACTGAATCTTTTCTCTAACATTATTTTAGGGTCATTGGTATCATAAGACCAACGTTTTATTAATTGCATGTATATGTACTTTTGCAGTTCATGGTGGATCCTGATGCGCCTTGCCCTATGACTCCAACAGATAGGGAGTATTTGCATTGGTAAGCCCCTTCCTTAAAACAAATGCCTTGTAAATATATAAAAGGAAAATTCAATGTAACTTATTCTAAAATATAAGTTTAATGTTACTACTAAGTGCATGTATATATTATATTATATCATATCATTTATTTTACTTCATGATTAACTAGGTTGGTGACCAATATTCCATCAATTAGAGGGGAATGCCATGCTTCACACGGTACGTAGTAAACTTAAAGAAAAAAAACACATTTAATTTTTATTAAAATTTACGTGTAAAACTACATATAAACCTCTTTCGTAAAAGCTTCTCTTCTATTTTTATCCCTAACCAAACATTTTCTTATATAACTTTTATTTATGGAATAAAATTCGATTCATTTATATTTTGGTAAAATCTTACCCAATCTCATATTTGACTATACAGTAGTTAATGAAATCCCATAAGAAAAAAAAAAAAAGAAGAAGAAATTCTTGATTTCTTTGGTAGCAATACTAATGGTTAATTTTCATTTTTTCTCTTTGGTACTAAAATACTAATGATATATAGGAGAAGAGATTGTGATGTATGAAGGTCCTAAAGCACCAGTACGAGCTTATCATCGCAAGGTGTTTGTGTTGTTCCGTCATTTTGGTAAATGCACCATGTCATCTCCTGGATGGCGCCAAAATTTCAACATTCGGGAGTATGCCCAAATTTATGATTTCGGATCACCGGTCGATGCTAAGTTTTTCCAATGTGCACCAGATGTAAAACGCAATGTTGGCAACAGTGACGAAGGGTCATCAAGTAAAAATACGAAATTGTTGAGCTGTTTTAAGTAGAAGACGATATATGCCCAGTATATATATTTATGACAAAGTAAAAGGATGATAATTAAGATCTTTTAGGATTTAGATTAATTTGTTAGGATTTAAATTAGGTGTAGGCTTATTTTTATTTTGTTCTTATCTACCGTAAGTTATCATTGCGACTAATTTATCGATTTAATAACATTTTTGATATGATTATTCGTTTTTTTATTCAAAGCGCTGCTTAATTTTCACTCATGTTGATATTACTGGCTTTATAGTTAAGCACTACTTATGCAATGATGTCAAAGGATTCGAGAGCCTTCTAAAGGTGAAACCAACAATATTCCTATCCAAGGTTATATCCTAACCAACAAAGCATGACCAATCTCTACATTGAATATATATAGTTTCATCAATCTGAATTGAATGCATCTTCTAAAATGAAAGCTTAATTTGAAAAGAAAGCGAGTTGTATATATCTTTAAATTAAAAAAAAATAAAATAAGACCTACATATACAATCAATTTTATTGATTGAAAGTATAACCACTTAGTTTCACACTATTTAAATACATTATATTTAGAGCTAATAGCAAATGTAATCCTAATATTTTATTTATATTTTGGTATCAATTTGTTAAACTAAACTGATGACAAGTTTAGCATATAAAAATTGAATTGATATCAACAATTTATTGTAGAGAATTGATATCAACAAGTTAAGGATTGTTAAAAAAAAGTATATTTATAAACAATAATAAAAATTTCAATTACAATTACTAGTTATAGGCAGTTCTAAATCCTTTTTTTTTTGAAAAAAAAAGGACGAACAAGAACAAAATAAAATCGAGAGTAATTACGAATTTATTGTATACACTTTTGAACTAAAAGTGTAGGGCTTTACCTCAAAGGGAAGAAATTCTCAAAGGCATGTGCCAAACCTAGGCCAAAGAGGGGACGCACCCTACAATATCACAGTCAGATTGTGCCACGTGTCGAGCATCCATACAAATTTTTCTTGCTCATAATTTTTTTGTCTGATTAAGTACAAGTATAAAATTAGGCGGTTTCTAACAAAAAAAAATTTCTTTATTTAGCACAATTATTAACCGAGACAGTTTCCAACAAAAACAAAGAATCGATTTTTTTTTTCTCGTGAATTAACTATGGTATATAACTAGATTAACTTTTATGTTTCTTTTGTAGCAGCAAATTAAAAGCAATCATAGCATAAATTTCTAAAACACCCCTCTTATTTACTTTCCCTTTTTATGTGCTTTCTTGAATCTTTTGGCAACTATTATTCTCTTTTGTTGTACTCATCAGTTTTGTGACTGCATGCAATGCAGTTCAACTTTAATAAAAATAAAATACAATGCAGTTCAAAGTTCGTCCATGGACCATGGACCTACAGGAGTGCAACACGCAAAGAGAGTTTAAAAGACCATCTTTTTGTTTGACTTACATAAAATTTAAGTAAGATTAGCAATTTTTTAATTTTTTATGCAAGAAGTAGACTAACTAATAACTATTTCATAGTTCAATTGTTAGTGTCTTTGGAATCATAATCTGTCAATTTTTTTTTATTTTTAGAATAAAGCAAGGAAAGGGCAAAATGAACATTCTCTTAAATCTTTAGGCTTACTTTAGTGTTTAATGTAAGCAATAATTGGTTTATGCACAAACAATTATCATAAACACACTCTTAATATAAGATCTTAGAACTTTGTGATTTTTACAAGATTTAGACAAAAGTATGTTCCGTTCACCATGACAATAAATCATTGATGCGCTTGGAGATCAATCAAGAATCGTGCTCCATCAAATTGAATAAAAGAAATAATCATTAGATAAACAGAATATGATTTTTCCCTCTTAACCCTCTTTCTTAATAATACAATAGTGATGGACAAATTGGGATATAACCATAATTGATGAGCCTCTCACATTTTCCACCCTCGCATCACCATCACTATAATCAATGATTTTCACACATTTTCCACCATCGCATCACCATCACCATAATCGATGAGCCTCACCATAATCGCTAAACTGGGATGGGGAGGAACACAAGGCCAGGTTGGCGAATCCCTCGCTAGAGCTTCCCGCCTCCTCCGCTTCTTCGTCCTCCGAGAGCGATGATGGCCCTCCCGCCGATTTAGGAGAATAATTTTTTAGTTTGTAATATATATATATATATATATGTTTTATTCAATTAGAAGTTTTTTAATTTTCTAGTTTGTTAGTTTATTCAATTAATAATATATGTTATATCTAAAGTGCATTTATACATAAAATAAATTAAATTGCTTGAATCAAAAAAAGAAATTAAATTTCTAAAAGCAAAATTTCTAATTGCGAATAAATAATAATTAATGAAAAAATTATATGTACAATAAAAATATGACAAAAAAATAACAGACTATTAAAGTCAATTACAGTCAGACAAGTGGCCGACGGTATTATCGTCAGAAAAGAAGTACCGACGGTAAAACCCTAAACCCTAAAAGCAATTAATGTCGAACATAGCCGACGAAAAATACCCACCAATTGTAAACTGTCACGTCTTCACCACGTAAATGTATATTATGTATATATTATGTGATGTATATATATTATATATTATGTTAGTAATATAATGTATGTATATATTATGTTAGTATGTATGTTATGTTATGTATGTATATGGTAACTTAAATTTTTTAATTTTGTATAGTTAGTATTAATGGTCGGCGACAAAGGAAAGAACCAGGTGCTCGACTACTTCCTAGTGTGACACGGTGGGTGGGGGAGGGGAGGCAGGATGACCTCCTCTAGATCACCTACTGGGGACGGTTTTATGCCCACCCCTAGGCTGGGGCAACGGCTGATGGACATCGACGACCATCAGCTGTTTCCCGGTGATGCTCCGCCGCTGACTTTCATGCCTCTGGCAGCAGTAGATCAGGCGAGGTTCGGGAGCTACTCCGACATTGCTGCTCGAGCTTCCCTTGCTGATAGCCAGCCGCCGGAGACTCCAAGGGCTGCTGAGGGCCAGCGGCCGAAGACTCATACGGGTGCTGGCCCGCACACTGAGGGATCCTTGACCGAGGATTGGGTCCCTCTGCCAGTCGATCCCAACTTCAGCGGGTATGTAAATATTTCAATTTATTTGTTTATTAATTAATTTGTAAGTTTTTATATTATTATTTATTATTAATTATTTAACAAGTTTTGATTTTATGTCTGTATAGGTTTGAACCTCATGCCATTGGAAAGTGAGCTGTGATGGAGATGCTAAAGAAATGCTACAATCGACCCATCTTCAAGTGGCAGGATCTCCGACCTGAGGAGAAGGACTGCATGCACAACGTATTCAAGGTGAGAAATTAATAATAAGTTATTATTTTAAATATTAAGTAATTACATAAATTGTGTTATTTAATAATTTAATTGTTAAATTGTTATTATTTTTTCAGTGTCACTTTGTTATCGAACCTAAGGATGAGGAAGCCATGAAGAAGGCTTTCAACTATAGGGCTGGCTGGCGCCTGCAGCAGCTCTATCGGGACATCAAATCGGGGAAGGCCCTGAACCCTGATTGGATGACTCTCGACCAGTTAGCGGCGTTGAAGCTATACTGGGATGACCACAAATACAAGGCCAGGTCGGCCAGCTCGAAGCGTGTGCAGATGCAAGGTCGGGGCGGCAATGTGCACATTGGAGGCTCTGCCAGCTTGCCCGACACACGGCATAGAATGATAATAATTTTATAATAAATTTTAAGTATTAGTTAATAATTAATTTATTTAATTCGTTAATTAATTAGTTGGTGTTTATCTATTTTAATGTAATTTTCAAATAAATATGAAGGCAAAAACTCTTGGAAGGCCGCCGAGTAATGCGGAATTGTTTCACGAGACCCACATGCTGAAAAGCGATAGGTCAAGGTGGGTCGATGTATGCTCAGAGGCAACCGCAGTAAGTATTTTTAATTTATTCAATTTGTTCAATTTTGAATTTTCTTTGGTATTATTTTTTAATTTAATTATAATAACGTTAATTTTTATCAATTATTTACGTAGGCTGCATTTGAACAAGCTTTTGTGGAGGCACAGACTCAGCAGACGTAGAGTGCACCCCCTGGTAGTGCGCCCGCTCCCGTGGATGAGGAGGAGATATGAACCGCGTGTCCGGCGGCCCGAACCGTAATCGAGTTTACGAAGGAGACAAACCTTGTTTGGTGGACATGTATAACCTGGGGGAGGACACATATATAGTATGAGTGGTGATTTTGGCAAAGTTAATATAAATTTGAGCCAACTCATGATGATTTTTCATTAGGTATATCCAAGTATAGTATGAGTGATCATCAAGGAATATAATAAACTACTGAGATTCTCCCATAGTAGGAGTGGGAATGGGCCCACATATGTCTGAATGCATAAGATCAAAAGGAAAATTAGAAATAGATGTGTTGTTATTAAAAGATAAAGCTAGTTGTCTTGCAGTTTGACATGAAATGCAATTAAAAGATTCATTACTAATAGATCCTAAAGTCCTTGCTGAGAGGAGATGACACATTTTTCCTAAGGAACTGTGAGCAAGACGATGATGCTAGGGTAGAAGGTGGAGAGGCATAGAAGAAAAATCATGCGATGCTCTGATACCATGTTATAATCTATATGAACGGAGCATATATGAGAGAAGGGAAGAATGATATTAGAGGTTTTGGTATAAACTGTATATGTGTATTTCTCTTAAATGTGTGAATATACAAAGGGGAGCTATGACTATTTATAGCCCTAAAACAAATATTCCTAAGATCAACAATTAATGAAAGGAATCAATACAAATCAATTATAAATCAAATAGAATAAATCTAATATTCGGAAATCTCAATCAATATGTCAACAATATGGGAGCCCAAAAGTGGTAAAATTAAGGTTTTCAAGTGCCTTATTGATGCTAAAACTCTCGAGAGTTGCCACAACTCACAAGAGTTTTGTCTGAAAATCCCAAATTTTCTTACCAGGGCTCAAAACTCTTGAGTTACCACAACTCTCAAGATTTTTGTCTCTAGTATCCAATTTACTCACAACAAGCCTCTAAACTCTCGAGAGTTACCACAACTCTTGGCAGTTTTGTCTCCAGCATCCAATTTACTCATGGTAGGCGTCGAAACTCTTGAGAGTTACCACAACTGTTGAGAATTTTGCCTCCAATACCCAATTCTTGACATGCTCTCTTGGCACTTGCTTTGGACCTCACCTAAGTTGATTCCTTGGTTTCTAATCCACCTTTACACTTCAATCCATGGTACAATTTTATTATGAAATTAATCAAACAAAACCTAATATATGCCTAAGATGCATGAGATTTTCCTAAGCTTCCTAAATTTAACTAAGTTCTAAATTGAGAAGGAAAATGCTAAAAGCTACATGCAATATTATGGTTAGTGCCTAATTTATATGAAAAAACGAAGCAAAAGATAACTCTCATTGGAGAGTTATCATCAGCTTACCATCCGCAAATTGATGGGCAAACAAAAGTGGTAATCAAGTGCTTGGAGACTTATTTACATTGCTTTGTGGGCACAAAACAAAAGCAATGGAGTAAGTGGCTATCTTGGGTCAAGTTTTGGTTCAACATGAACTACAACGGTTCCACACAGATGGCACCCTTTAAGGCTCTCTACGGCAGGGGCCCTCTTACCCTCATTAAGAACAGCATAACTCCTTCAACCATTGACGAAGTCGATCACATGATGCGAGACAGAGATGAGATTCTACAAGAGTTGAAGTGGCAACTAACTCGAGGATAGAACAGGATTAAGGTACAAGCTGACAAACGAAGCAGGGAGGTGGATTTTGCCATAGGGGACATGGTTTATCTCATGCTACAACCCTATCAATTAAAGTCCTTGTCTATAAGGACAAATTAGAAACTGAGTCCATGCTTTTATGGTCCCTATAGGGTTGCCACTAGAATTGATGATTCACCTTGTTTTTATTTTTTATTTTTTTATGTTTCTCTCTTAAAGGAAATGTGAATTCCCAAATGTTCCTTGCCAACCGCTTCCTCGAAGGCTAGCAAAAGACTATGAACTTAAGGTTAAGCCTTCTCAGGTTCTTGTTGTGCGTACTACTGCAAAAGGTGACTTAGAAGCGATAATCCAGTGGGAAGGACTACCAGAATTCGAGAGCTCATGGGAGAGCAATTCCACTCAACAAACTTGCTGAGCCAACAAGTTTGTGGGATTGGAACCTCGAGTAAGTGAGAGAAAGAGCTAGAATGAGGCAGATAGATATTTTAGAAAGGCTAGAGTGTAGAGCGATTGAGTGCTCAGGCTATTGGTTTGTCCTTGTTTTCTTTTTGGCTATTTTCCTTTATTTCCCTAAGGTAGTATCTCTCTGGTTCTGTTCTTAATGTGAATAATACTCATACCTTATATTCCTATTGCTATTTGTTGTTGTTTCTTTCATAATCTCTTACTTTAGAGGTCTTTAACCATGAGATGTGACGTGGTGGTAGCTCACGTTGTCCCTTAATTATGTTGGTGTGGGTTTAATCCTCATCCATGAGAATGGAAAAATATTTCATGATCAACAGTCTACCACTTTGTGTGAACTCAATTACTGCAAAGGAATTAGTCACTACTGTTGACGGTAGATACTTTGAATACACAAAAAAAATAGTAATTAGAGTCTTTAATTGAATTTTCTATACCAAAGTATTGGTGTTAATTAGATCCTTTTTAAATATAGTCTTAAACTTTACTCATGGGGTTAAACTTAACTAATTGTATTTATATTTTTAGTTTCCTTGTTAAACTTAGATTCATCAGCACACTCAATTTAAGTCACCTATTTATTTTTGACAAATTCCAAATGCCCCGAACATGTTACAAGAGCATCTTGACATTAATCTTCCTTGTGATAGAATCTAGCTAAATGCAAGGGCCCCAATCAATAATGAAATTAGTTGATAATTAATAGTTATTGTGTTTTTTAGAAGATTAAGACCCTTGATTCTATTTGAATGTGATGTTTTTTTTCTGAGTGGTTGCTGAATATGCAATAATTAAGATGTGCCTACCGTAATCTTATGGGAAGATCTCTTCTTCTTTCCCCTAATACAAGGTCACTGCAAGAAATTTCAGTTATTTCATGTTTAGATTCTAATGGGACCTCTCAAATTATGGCATCTTAACAAAAAAAATAAAAAAACACAACATTGACGTAAAGTAATCAATGATCTTATATCTCATGAGCACACAAATTTGATTTTAAATTTTAATATTAGAATTACTTTAATAAATAATTTATAATAAGTGCTCAAAAAACTCAAAAATATGTCATAATTTTGATAAGATCACTAGCGTCAAATTCACATCAACATTTATTATACCGAAAAAGAAAAAAAAAAGGACTAATTAATTTCTTTACAAGTTAATTTGCACGGAACACAGTGTGCAAAAGTTAAGTGACTTATGCACATACATTATATCAACGTAGCTTCACTCTTTCCAAATAAGAAATTACACATTATATAGACATACCTAATCCTGGACTAATCTTTTTGAGCAGGTGACAATTGACAATGCTTTGATTTCGGGTTAGTTAATAGTTATATCTAAGACAATGTTAATAATAATAATTATTACTGCATCATAATTATTGGACAAATAAACATTATTGGGGTTGGTATATATCACAGCTCAACAGACCTTGATTGATTGATCTGCGTAGAAATATGTTTTGCACAGAATTTTGTTTGTCTAACATTTTCTAGCAAATAATGGCTTCGCTTCCTTTTTTCCCCATTTTCCCATTTCTGATTTTGAGGCTTTGAAGGTCCCCACTATCTGCCCCAGAAGGCTCTATTTCTTAGGAACCAATATTTACAACATAACAAGTAGATTCATCATTATCTATTAATGGAAAACAGAATTTAAGAGCAAGGACTAAGGGACGGTGCTCTGATAATTCAATGTACGGCACATAGTGGATATATATCATAATTAATCAGAATCTTTTATTCAAGGCATCCCACTTTGTTTTTTTAATCTTTGTTGACATAAATTTATTAAGCTGTGAATTATGTAGATTTTAACATTTTAAGAGTTGAACAGGTAAGCGGAAAATACCCAAGAAACTAATAATTGCTTTTGGATTGGACAAGTTTTTAGGTCATCTATCCGGTCTCTAATAAAAATAAAAGTCTTGCAATCAACTAATATTTAAAAGTCTGGTATCAGTAATTGATAGGATTCAACGCCATCATTGTAGAAGTTATGACAACTCAATCATTTATTAGATGTTCAGCCATTGAAACTTTAAAAATCACTTAAAATATTATATAAGATACTTATTCTGAGCTATAAAAGACATATTCTGACAGGTTATGACACTTTTAACACTTAAACCTTTAGTCAATTTTTTTTTCTGTCAGACCATTTGACTGGTTGAATCTCTTAATCTTGATTACAACAACTTTCCTACGTCGAAGTCAAGCCTTAATTCAATAAAAATTCATCATTGTCTAAATAAAAACCTAGAGACTACACGAAATTAGAACACCCTAAAACTTGCTCATTGAGAAGCATGATTATGGAAGAACTAGAATCTGATCATGATTATGGACCAACTTACTTTATGAATTAGTTGAAGCACAATTAGATAATTTTAACAGATTAAAAATTCAGATGAAAGTCTCACATCTTTCGTTCATGTTTAAATAAAGTGAATTGATTGATCTGTATATGCATCATTCATTCTAGTCTCTAAAATTAAGAGATTAGTCTAGTCAAACTTGAATCATCTAAAATGAAAATTTCATTTTAGAGGATAAAATGAGTGATATCACTATTGAAATTAGTAAAGTGAAAGGTGAGATCTAATCTCATCTTATTGATTCAATGGTGAGATCACTCACTTTACTCTCTAAAGTAAATCTCTCATTTTGGAGGATTTTTTCTCATCTAATCAAAACCCAAAATAAAAAAAAATCAATTTAGTCTTTTAGGGTAATGTTCATAAACCCTAATTTTAGTTACCAAAATTACTAACTTAAATTATATTATTTTTACAACTTCAGAAACTAAATCTTTAATTTCTTAATTTTATGAACTGCAAAAATCAAGCATAAAATTTCAAGAACCAACATTCATGATTAGTCGTTTAAAATTTAAGGTGATTTAGAACGTGCCTCACTAGGTAAATACCATCTCTTACTAAATTTCTTTATTTCAACAATTTTTAAAACTTAATTATTTGTTAAAACTTGTCATTATTCCATATTTTAGATAATCATCAAAAAAAATTTATTAGTCAAATCATTAAAAGAGCTAACTTAAACGAAGTTTAGAGGCAAGGACTAGTCCACTTGAGCAACGGTGGAGGCACATGCCCCACTAGAATTTCATTATTTATAACTAATATATATAGATAGAAACGTAACTTTGCCCCCATTATTTGATCTAGCTTTTCCCTACACTCAAAATAAAGATGATGATTAAAAGGAATTAACATATTTTTTTAATGCACTTGTTACACTACATGAATACTATGTTTGAATAATTTCACCTTCACAAAATAAATATTAAATCCAAAAAGCAAAAAAAATAAAAAATAAAAAATCAAGAGATTCATTTGTGGAGCTTGCTTAAATGTAATAGATTCATTTTTTACACTTGATAATGAGAAATTGATTTGCTTAGCTCAATTTTGTCCATGTTTTTTCTATTTAGCTTTTGACACTTGATAGTTTGCTTGAAGATTTTATATTAGATGTACATTTTGATGATCAATTCTCAAATGTAAATGGAATTAGTGGTCTTGTAGAAGTTGGTTAGCTAAGAAGTATATTGTTTATTGTTTTTATTTTGAAGTTAGCTTTGGTCTAGCCTATAGCAACGGCATCGGTGATTGAAGTAAAAAAAATTCTTTTACCATAAATATCATAAAAAAATCAGCTTCTTAATCGCATGAGAGATCAATGGATGAATGATTGCTTAATAACCTACATAGAAAGAGAAACATTTGATAGTATTGATAATGAAAAAATCATTCACCATTTTCAAAATATGAAAAAAAATGAAGAGAACACTTACAAATTAATCTTCTATCATTTTGGAATAATATTTTTATCCCTAAATTGTAATTATGTAAATTTTATGCTTATATAATATTAATGTCCTCGCAACCTAAATTTTTTGGATCCATCACTATTTAGAGATTGTGGACCATTTGAACTTATGATGTACCTCTTCACAAGTATTATATTGAAAAATATTAATTTATTACATTAAATCATATAACATATCAATATGTCATATTAGGTTATGAAATGATGACAACATTAACCGAATTTAATTCTAAAAATTGTCAAAAATAGAGAAATTAGTAAGAGAGGGTATTTACCCCATGCATGAGGCATGTGAGAAACTACCAAAAATTAAAGGGAGAATGTTCTAGTTGGTCATTGAACATTTAACTAATGCCTACATTAGTCCCCAAACAAAAAAAAATCTTGATTGGTCCCTAAATGCCCATAATTGATTGATGAGCATTTCAAACATTACTCTCATTAATTCTTGAACATTTAAAATATTCAAAGATTAATTGTGAACATTTTTTTGGATTGAGAAACTAATGTAAACAATAATAAAAAGTTCACGAGCAAACTAGAACACCCCCCCCCCCCCCAAAATTAAAATGTATGAGCAGTGAAATGATAGTCCTCTTTACTATTAACAGTTTGTTTTCATAGGGGTACATGAAACAAAAATTCTGGTTGAATTGGTCAATTGGGCACCCTACTTAAACAGTACCTTACCTCGTCCTAGATGAAGATCTGACTTTGTTACAGTGTGGCTGTGATTTAAAGTGAAGTCAACTATTGGCCTTCACCGTGCCAGCATTAATTGGTAGGCCAACATGAATTCTACTTTGGGGTTGAACAGAGAAAAGTTCACTGCCCTATTCTTGGCCCAAATGTCCCATAGCTTCACCCCACTCAATTAAATGAGTGTTTGAAACCCAAACTTAATTGTCCCATTATTTTGTTCAGTTAATTTCTTGAAGCATCGTTGTGACAACACAAGTTGACCAAAAAACCTAAAAAATAATGCAATACTAACACAAATCATTGAGTTAGTTTATTATGTGAAAGGATTGCTTTCCGGGCCAAAAACAATATGATTGTAACATATCAACCCTTCTGACCTTACACTAAAATTGATAGCTTGGGCTTCCAATTAAGACCATAAAAAATTGATTGCTTTGGTAAAGAAAAAACGGGCACGAGAAAGAAATTGGTGCCATTGATATGATTGTAACCAAGTGCTAGTTAGACTAGTTTGCATAATTGTTAGCTAAGGGTGGGTTGGTTAATTTGATTCTATTTATATAGTTTAATTTATAGAACCTTCATTAGCCAACCTTTTTTTCTAGCTAACTAATTAATTTGCTATGCAAACTAACAATTATTAGATTTTAATTATTTTAATTAAACTTTACCTGAAGTGATCTCACAATGCATACATGTTGCCGACTCATGATTGAGTTAAGATAGTTGACTCATAGTTGAGTCAAAATTGTTGACTTTCTTGACTACAAAAGATGATTTATGTTTATCTGAGAGATGGAAACCAACTCTTATATAAACCAAAGAATCCCTAGTCTAAACAGTGGGTCTAGTGACCTTCCATCTAAGTACCACTATTATAGATTAGAAGGTTGTGTGTGAAGGTGTTAGACTAAGATACATGTCAAATGGCTATACGGG
This sequence comes from Nissolia schottii, assembly GCA_003254905.1. Classification (NCBI taxonomy): domain Eukaryota; kingdom Viridiplantae; phylum Streptophyta; class Magnoliopsida; order Fabales; family Fabaceae; genus Nissolia; species Nissolia schottii. The sequence continues at coordinate 44,313 of QANU01065388.1, read as the reverse complement.
AGGTTAACTTTTTCTTTCTTTTTTTTTAACTATTTAAAATATAATGAGCATGTTGTTAATTTTAGTTATCATGCTATAAATTTGCAGCAACAATCACTTATTACAGTCATATTAGTATTAGTGCAAGAGCATAGATCATCACTGTCACGCAAATAGCATCCAAAGAAAATAAAATGGTGCAATCATATTCCTAGGATCATGAAAGGATGAAGCTAGGACTGAAATAAATTGCAGGATATTACTATACATGAGAGTTGACAGATGATTGAAAAATAACTATCAAATCTTCATAGACATTATATGGGACTATGTGGACTATTGAGCACGTAGGTCAGCTAATGTGATGTGATTGTTCTAGCTTAATCAGAAGTGTTAGATTCAAGTTTTGGGTATGCAGCTGCATTAAATTTTGAAAAAATGAATTTTAATCGTCTTAATAATCTTTCTCAACTCGATCGAGATTGTCTTTGATAAGAAGAAGATACATGTGGCTTCGACCATAATACACGAATATGGTATATATGTTGCATGAGAAGGTTTGGACAAATCATGACCGCAAAATCTTTCGTTTTCACTACCATTCCTTAAAATCTTGTGATTTTTTTCCCTGTTGTAGTAGACCTAGAGTCACCTTATCCTACAATGTAGAGTCTACTTGCAAATGTTCACCCATGTGAATCACGCATCATATGTTAAAAAAGTTAGCTCTTAGAACCTTATTTTGTTCATTAAAGGCAAGATGCAATGCAGTGTAGTAGCATGCTTAATTTCTTCCATAAATCTCAAGCCTGAGGCCTAACCCGGCTATAATCAAAATTTGAAACCTGTAACAACTGAATCAATATTCAATAGTACCATTATGGTCTAAATTAATGTGTTGGCATGCTAACAACTTTATAAGTTGTAAAATTAAAATCTTTCCCTCTCGCCTAAACATCTTTCCTATGTTTTGTTTTGTTGTCTTTAAAAATCTTTATTGTAAAAGCGTGCCATGACTAAGAGACTCTCCCAACAATTTTCTTCTCTGGGTTCAAATTGTGGTCCATCTCCTGCAACATGAACTACTTATTTATTTGGCTTTATGCAATAATTGGGACATTAAACATTAGGACCTTAAGTACAACTTTAAGAGACTTCATATATACATCAAATTCCTGTTTGACCTCTACCTCCTATTCCCATCAACAATGTGCTTGCAAATTTATACAGATGTGTGTGTGTATATATATATATAGTTTTAAAGGTTAAAACAGGAAACCCCTGCTTAGCTTCAGAGGATTTACAAGCTAGCTACAATGACTTGGTTTTCAGTGTAGTAAAGCAAATACTTCAAATTTTTTTTGTCATCATCATCTTGGATCCACAACTATGCTGCTACTTTATGATCACATTCTCTCTACTAGTTCGTCAGAAGCTAGCTCAATAATATTCAAGCTCAAGGCAGAATTTTTCATTATGGATTTTGGGTTCCCCCTGTAATTTCTTAAGTATAATGTATACAACAATGCCTCTGACTTATTTCTTCAATTATAAATGTATATTTTTATAGGTACAACTTTTATGTTTATTTTTATTCTGACACTCTCAATTGCAACCTTTTGCGTGCTCTCGAATGCCTATTGTTCCCAATTTATTAAGAAATTAAGAGAATCACTCAGTACATCAAAAGGAGATCTTTGGTCACCCTAGTAATCCTGTCTAACTTGATCGGAATTGCTTTTGACATAAAAATACCATGATTTCATAAAATAAAAAAAATACAAAAATAACAAGGTTTGTAACTACATCTTGAATCATTGGATTGTTTAGAACTAGAGACTATTCGGAAGAGGTGTGCTATACTTGATTTTTTATTTTCTCATTTTATCTCCTTGAATTCCATAAAGCAACCGACAGTCCCAATTTCAAATTTTCAAGTGATGTGATTTGGCCTAAACATGGAGCATTGGCATCCACAATAGCAGAATCACAACAATAGGATTTGCTTGTCTTCTCCATGAACTGTGTCTCTTTTCCTTGTACTTCACCAAAAAGCCTTATCCCATTGTGATAAATCAAAGCACTATTTTCCATGGCTTACAACCAATCCAAGCACATTGAAATTGACTTGCACTTTCGAAAACAACGCGTGGTTCAAGTCATTGTTCAACACATTATTATCCCAAGATTAGCTTGCTGTGATATCTTAACAAAGTATCACAATTTACAAACTCATCAAGTTCAGAATCAATCTTTGTTGGTAGTGGGCCAACATCATGCGTTATGATAAGACCTAAACAAGGTCAGAGCCAGAGTCAAATTAGACCATGACGCTTGATAATAAGCTTATGCATAAAAAGTTATGTCTTGACTAACAGATGTGTGATACCCCGTTTCTTCAAGTGCCCTTAGGGAGAGTTAGTAAGACATTAGGAATGGTCAAGAGAGGTGAGAATGTGTTGATCCTCAGGTTTAGGGCCATCACTACGATAGTCGTTGTAGCGGTGTAGGTCACCGTAGCGGGCTTACCGCTACAACGACTAAGGCAGTGGAATATGAAGTCCCACATTGCATATAACTGTTGAGAGGGGGTGATTTCTTCCCCTATAGAACCCTCGTAGTAGTGCTTTCAGTTGCTAATTTCTTGAGAGCTTTCAAAGGTTCCATTCTTAGTGAGGACTTTGCTCAGTTGAAGTGTTGAGGTGTGGGGAAGCAATGCCTCTACATAGGCAAGGTTCTTAGTCATGTAGGATAACATTTGGGGTTGTAGGGCCCGACGCCATCACTACAGCGACTTTGGTCCGCTGTAGCGGATTGATCCACTATAGCAATTCTAGGTTGTTGCAGCGATGACAGTTTGCCACAACGATGTCGGTTCCCACAGTGATGCTAGTTCGCTGTAGCGATGCCCTGCATAGTGATTTTCTTTTAGTTTAGTATTTTCTCATTGTGTGGTGGTATATTGGCTTATCCAGGTGTCAACACTCCTTCGCCTGGATCTTCCAATGCCCGTGTTCAGTTGTCGGCCATTCTAGGCGAGTGGGGGTTCTGGTGAGTTAAACAATGTATGCCATGCGTTGTCGTTCAATAGATTCATATGTGTTGTTATGCATGCTTTATATTATGAATGCTTTGAATTGTTATATTCATGTGCTAGTAGACTTAGGATCAATCCAATAGGTTATATGTATAGAGACTATAGGCCCAGGAATGCATGTTAATTAGTTTAACTATCATATTATTCATAATCCGTAGTAACATAGGCCCTTGATAAGTGCCTAATTTACGGCATTTTGACCTAATGAAATGGCACTTATTTGCTTAGGTTTTTAAAGAATTATCTAACTAAATTCCCCAATTTTGTAGGTTTATAATATATTTTGAACAATGGATGCAAGCATAATTAAATGAAGAATAATCCCATAAAGAATGGAGAAAAGGGAAAAAATGGAAAAGAGCTAAAAGACGAAGTTAGAGCAAGGCCGCTCAGCGGTATAGAAGGCTCGCTCAGCGCACAACAGGACAAACAGCCGCTCAGCGATTGCACCCTGGCCGCTCAGCGATGATGCCACCGGAGCCACTTGCAGTCGCCGCATTTAATGCGCTAGCTGGAGCCAGCCTGGATTGCGGCGCCGCCACTACAAAAGCTGCCGGAGCATTTATTACACAAGATAAGCCGCTCAGCGAAGGAACTAGTCCGCTCAGCAATTTTGCCCTAACCGCTCAGCGGTGGTACCCAAACCGCTGAGCGATGCCCATCAGATTTTGCCTATAAATAGAGGAGGTTGTGCATTCATTCAACCAATCCCTCATAATCCCTCCCCTCTTCAAGAATCCATTTCTTTTACATTTCTTTTGTACTTCAAAGCTTAGGTTAGTTTAGCAACAAAGACGAGGTCGGTGAAGGAACCAGGAGATCGAAGAAGCTCGGCGAAGCCGCTGTCATGATAGCGTGATAACGTGTCATGGTAAGCGTCCAAACCTTGCCTCTGAGATTCTCTTGTAAGATGGATTTCTAATCCTCTTATTGTTGGGATTTTGATTGGTATTGTAGTATGATTGTATCCATGTACTTTTGCATATGAATTTATCTTTTTCTTATGATTAGCTTGAATGATTTTATACTTAATGCTAGCTTTAGTTTAGTGTTNAGCGTCCAAACCTTGCCTCTGAGATTCTCTTGTAAGATGGATTTCTAATCCTCTTATTGTTGGGATTTTGATAGGTATTGTAGTATGATTGTATCCATGTACTTTTGCATATGAATTTATCTTTTTCTTATGATTAGCTTGAATGATTTTATACTTAATGCTAGCTTTAGTTTAGTGTTTTGATTCTTGCTTTGGGACTTATTTGTATGAATGAAAGTTATACTAATTAAGTCATAACCAAGTTAAAATCAATATTGCTATGTGTAACATCCCGACCCTCTTGCATACGGAAACCCCGCGGGTTAGACCGTCGTGGAAAGCCAAGTGGTATTCCGAGAATTTAGAAAGGAGTATTTAACCGGTGAATCTCCGAATGAGCGACCGGGATTTGGTCCTCGTTGCTCGGATAATTTTCCCGTGCCTCCGGGAGAGTTTTGACTCGAACGGGATTCGTTTCGGATACCGGGCAATGCTCGTGGAATTTTTGGATACGATAAAACGGTCGAAAGTTCCCGAGTGATGACTCCCGGGTCGAAGGGAAAAATTAATGGATCACGGCGGTATGCCCGGAATATCTTAGGGCACGGAATATTTTAGGGCAACCGGCGTGTGAGAAATTGAATAAAACGCAATCAAACCGGACCAAGACGGCCCTAGAGGGAAATTATCTCCCTCAGGAGATATTTAACTAACTTAAAATAAATAAATAAATAAATAATAATAAAGCAACAGATAAAGAAAAGATAAAGAAAAGGGGAAAAAAGAGAAAAAGAAAAGGAAAAAGGGGAAAAGAAAATTAGGTTATAAATAGCCACTCCTGAACGTCACTTTCACTTCGATTTCACAAAACGTAGGTCCCGTTCAGGCACATCATGGAAGCGCTTCCGGACTCCGGAAAAATTGTGGGAATGCACCACCGTGAAGGGAAAATTCTTTACTCCAACTCCACTGGACAGGAATCTCCATCCGATGTGGGTAACTCTAAGCCCATTGTCTATGTGGTTTGTTTAATGATTGTTTAAATGCATTTCTGTGTATGTGATTGGAAAACTATTTTACAAAAATTATAGGAAATAAGTTAGGGAAGCTAGATTTTGATGATTTTGAGGTTTGGAAACCATAACTGTATGGATTGGATTACTGTAGAAGCGAAAAATGTTTCGCGGAGCAAACCCTGGAGAATTTGCACTCTCGGCCGATTTTTTTACTGTAGCATTCGATTGAATTCCTACGGATTCGAATGAAAGAAGATTTTGGATTTCAATCGAATACGCGAGGATTTCAATCGAATGAAAGACCGCGGAGGAATTCAATTGACTACTTAGGGATTTCAATCGAATGAAAGACCCAGAGGGAGTTCAACCGATTGAATCCCAAAGGATTCGATTGAAAGAAGCAATCGAATGCTAAACCCTTATGCATTCGAATGCTCACTGAAAGCTTATGATTTTAAAGGTCCTATGGAATCCAACCTGCATAGTTATGTATGTCTTCGCGTAATTCGAGCATGCATCATGAGGAAAGGTCGTCGTAGGAGTTAGGGCGACCTTAGATAATTAGAGGTTCACCTTAAAAGTTTAATGAAGATCATAATGGAACCCTAGGAAATAAAGAAAGTTAGGAATCCGACCCCAGTTGGCACGGTAGACCATAGTTAAGGAGTCTAGTTATATGATTAGGAAACCCCTATTCTCTTGGCAAAGTCTTACAGACACGCCCCTCGCCAATTCAGCAAGATGGATTGGTCACGAGTAACGCAGGTAGAGATACCTGACCATGATAAGAAACAGGCATAGGCCCAGCTACGACAAACAGGCATAGGCCTGCATGAATGAAATGAGACTAAGGGGCCCCACTAAAAGAGGAAAATGAAACCGGATCGAGTCATAGGGCCGATCTAAGGGCGTCCACGCCTAATCATTCATAGGTCTGATCCCTCGCCATGCCACAGGGGATGGTTGCACTAATTGTATTCGATGTTTACCTCCTATGAGCTTTGCATGGTTAGCTACCATACCGGTAAAGAGCGCCGCCGGGTCGATGCAATAGTGACAAAAAGAGGTTGTAGTCCGAGGCCACGGCTACAAAGGTGTAAGGACTAAGTAAGACGCAGCCACAGAGCGCGTAAGAGATCCCCAGATTCCCTCATGCACTATATAATTAAATGTATGAATTGATGAATGATGATATGATAATAAGTATGTACGTATATTTGTTTAAGCATCATGTATAATTGTTCATGCATTACGTATCGTCAAGGGAACGACCCAAGATGACTATTATGTCTTTAGCAGTAACGAAGTGTTAAAAACACGAAGCCCAGGTAATGACAAGATTAGAAACCCAATCACCTAGTAACATAGATAAAGCTGCTCAGGATGTAGGTACAAGAACATAACTGATAGGGTTTAGTATTGCATGAAACGTAGAGGTTCTCCTGAGTGGCTGAAGGATGCCCGAGTAATTGAACTATAGTAGCCACGCCAAGTTTCCACTAAGAACGTAGTCGTTCTTATCCCCACTCGTGTATGACTCCAGTGGTCCAGCATGTCGTCACCGCCGCCCAAGGATGTCTGGCTGTTCACGCGCTCTCGACAGCGCAACTATCGGACCTATACCTTGCTGGAGACCAGCACGTTCGCCCCTGCGAACTTTCCAGGAGAGAGCCCAGAGCAGGTGCGCCGCAGACTTCGCGGGCCAGGGTCATCGTCCTTGCGTCCTATCTGGATAGACGAGCGTCCAGGTAGTAGCTTTCGCGACCCGATTCACGTCGACGGAGAGGATGCACCTCCGCCACCGAGACTGGAGCCACCGCTGAGGCCTGAGCCAGAGACAGACCCAGAGCCAGCTACACCACCGGTCCGAGGACGAGGTATGTGCACTATCGCCCGCAAGAGTGTTCTCCCAGTGCGACCATGCAGATTTGCGCCCCGTGAGTTCACCGCCGTGACCGACATTTCCAGCGAGGGCGAGGTAGATCCCGCCGAGCTAGAGGAGGATTCCGATGAGTAGCTGCCAGAGAGCCCTTTCACTGCCGACCAAGAGACGGATGTTAGGTTTGTATCGCACACGCAATGAGTAGTACTCATCCGTGCGCGTAGGTTTAGTTTAATTGTAGTATTGTGTATATGTACCTCTGTATATGTAGCATTGTATATAAACTGATGTAGGACATGTATGTCCGTGATAGGACAATTATGCTCCTTGTTATATAAATGTATAATTATGTGTGTGTTATGTGTGGGCCGTACGTGTATTTTCTTTGGGTATGCGCCGTATGCCAGGTATGTACTCGTGCTTCGTTTATTCCTTTTCATGATATACTTAAGCGATATATGGTGCGTATGGCTCTAGATTTCCATGATATTATTAGAAGAAATTTTAAATTGGCCCGCTATTTTATAAAAACCTAATTTCAAACCAGGATATAGAATCATAATGGTTCGCAGCACCAGAAGAGCACCACCTAGCCGGAAAGTCTATGACTTAAGCATAGGCCGACTAGCTAGGGTGTTTCACTATGCTTAACTAGATTTTAGGCTTGAAAGTTGCGAACGAAAGTTACAATCATTAGAGTCGGATCTAAATCAATTCATCTAATCTTCTTACCGTAACTAGAATGAAGATTAGCCATTTTAACATCTGGAATAACGCCGGCGTACTTTGTTAAGCTTGTGTGCGAAAGTGACAGTTTAACAAAGGAAACCTGTGATCTTTTCATGCGCGAAAGCGATGAATAAGTTAAGAACTGGTGGCAGGCAATCAATGAAATGATAGTTCTGTGTAATAAGTAAATGGATGCATGAAACTATGATATGATTCAATTCCCAACAAGCTTCCGAATCTACCTCTGATTTGTTGCCTATTTATTTTATGTTGTTTATTTACTTATTTAAACTATCAAACAATTTACCAAATCCTTCACTGCATTGTTTAATTAACTAAACTCAAGAACGGTATTTTTGCAACTCCCTGTGGATTCGACTATACCCGACTATACTGCAATTGGATCCCTTGTGGATTTGAAAGCCGTAAAGAAGGATATATTATTTTAAACGACTGAGAGTTCAAATTAAGCTGTAAAGAAGGATATATTATTTTAAACGACTGAGAGTTCAAATTAAGCTTTCAACTGGAAAGTGCAAACAGGCTTCTGAGAAAAGCCTTGAACAAAAACGTAAATTTGGCTTTCATCAAAATTGGCGCCGTTGCCGGGGAACGGAATTGCGTCAACTTAGAGAAAGTTTAACATTGGGCTTTCAACGACCCTACAAACATAATCCCTGAATAAGTAATAGATATTCTTAGTTAGATCACCATGCGTTTGTTTAAATGTCGTAATCAGTATAACATGTAGAACAATCATTGATAACGAAATAATTAGTTGGTATGCTTGTTACAACTTAGTAGTAGATCCTTAGACAGTTAGTCAGTATGGTTGTAGAACCTCATCCACAAGTTCATTACAGTTAGCCAATAGTTCATCTCAAGCAATCAACCATTTGTAGTACCTTATCCATAGTTCCGTGATAATCAGCCAAGATAGTATTAACAACGTAGTCAATAGTCACTAAACCAGTGGTCCGTATGGTATAGATACCCAGTCGACAATTACAAATCAATTAACCAGTAGTCACCTGAGTAATTAGGAAGTACGATCATATCAAGACTAGTAGGTGCTTAGCAGTTGTGAAACTGTTAGTAATTATAGTTATAGTAGGTTAGTCAGTCATCGTAGATCAATACCTAGCATAGCAATAACCATTAGTGGTAGTTGTTAAAATAGCTAGTCAAACATTGAAGGGGATAGAATTGTCGAGAGGCATTAGATCAGTTAATCACTGTTGCCACCTATAGTAATTAGCCAGCTATTCAGTGTAGTTAGGAAGAGTAGTCCACAGTTACCAAGCTAGCTAGTCAATGTCGTTAAGGTGGGCAACATTCATTAGACCAGTTAGTTGGTACCAAGGGAAAGCATTGTCCTTAGGCACCCACAAGTTAGACCACATGTTAGTAAGCTACTAGTTAGATTAGTTCAAACATGATAAGTTATATAAGTCAGTAGCTCAAATAGCATAGTAACTAAGATAATTCAAACAACTTAGATAATTTAAATTTAGTCAGAATAGTCAGATAGTTTAGCTAAGACAGTTATGTCAGGTAACTCAAATACAACTTAGGTAATAACATATTAAGAGGCAATAATTGTATGCTTGTATGTGTATGCTTGTGACTCCTTTCAGATGGGTAGTAGTGTAGATACATCACAAGCCCCAAAGCCAATTTTGGTTGTGTGGGTTCAGCGCCTCTAGGTGCCTTGTAAACTAATGCCGCTAGGGAACCAATCTCAACGAAGCAAGGTTGGGAGCTAGTCTTTCCTTGACTTAGGTTGAGAGCCAGTCTTTCCTCGATTTCTAATGTGGAGGTGGACAGATCCAGTTATGGGTGGCCCGCGGGTATATCGGTTTAGTATCAATGGCCTGAGTATCTTATCAATTTAGTCATCAGTAGCCTGCATGGCGTGCCAGTTCAGTTAGGTGGGTTGTGCAAAAGACCATAAGCCCTTTTATTAGCTCAGCTAGGCTGGTTATGCAGATATATCGTGAGACCTAATCTACAGTTTAGCTAGTTAAATAGCGATGTCATTACTTGTGCAATGTGTGTGTGTTTTTTCTAGTGATTTCAGTTATGCATATGTGCCTTTTTAGTTATCAGTTCCAGTATCCTCATTATTTTTTGTGATATTGGTTATGATTATTTAGTTGTTTAATTTGTATATATGCTTAGTGCAGTTATAATGTGATTATATGTTATGTGATGAGGCATCGTGGTACCATTCATCGAGTGATGAACTCACCCCTCATTTGTTTATTTCAGATCAAGTTGAGGACCTTGGTGTTGATCCTATAACTTAGTGGCAATACCATTCTCCGAGTCTATGGTGAGTTCTGCTTCGTAATGGAGATTAGAGTCCTTTAATTTTATATTAATAATTGCTCTAGTGGGTCACAGACAAGGTCTTCGAATGTCACAAATGGTAGATTTAGTAGTTTAAGATTTAATTTATTTTCAGTTGTTGTAATATATTCATGTATAACTAATTATCACATTTTCAGTAATTAAGGGAAGCAATATTTTTTTTTAAATACAATTTAATCAGTTATATATTTTGCGCTTTAGCACGCTTAAAGGCTTCCACAAGGGAACTAATCCCTTGCGTGTCAGTCACAATTTTGAGTCATGACAAGATGTAACTTTTGATTATTGGTAAGTGCTCGATCCAACAATTTTTGTATCCATTCCAAGACAACACAGGTTGAGTTATCTAACTATACCTACTCTAATTTGTCCATATATAGGTTATAGTTGATGTTCAACACATATAGTTTATCCTCCTTATTTTAAACATTATAGTATCCTTTGCATTCCATATTTCTATATGGATAAGAAGAAGTGTTCAATTTTGTTCTTATATACAAACAAGTACACAACTCTTACCATAAGCATAGATTAAAGCACTCTACAAGCTTTTTCACAATATTTTGCAACATTCAGATGAGTCCATATGGTTTACAAATACATATTCGGACATCATATAGCAAGGAAATAACGTGATAAACACATAAAAAAAGGGGTGACACAGTGCATAAGACTTTTAATTGGTAGAGTCTAAAGAGGACAGATGTACACTGCCTTCCCTACAAGCAAAGAGACTTTTCAAGAATTTGAAGTTGTGATCCCTCCAAGTAACAGGGCAACAACATTACTATTGCACCGAGGCTTTAGCAGTGAAAACATCGACCTCATTCTGGATTCTGGAAGCCGATGTTCTCAATGGAACCAATAGTATTGAACACCCTTCTCTTGTGAATCTCCTCAACCAGCGATCTATGCAGCTGCTGCCTCCTCAAATCGACGAAGGAATGGATCCTAGTTAGCCTGTGGGATCCATTCCTTGGCTGATGATGGTGGTGGTTATACCTGCAAGAGTCCATTCTCATGTATTGTTTGGTGAAATTATCAGCATCCATCACCACCTCTTCTCTAGGAGAAAACCTTGTGCACTTGTTGGCCTTTGATGTGTTGCAGCAGAGTGGTTCTACTCCTGCTGCTGCTAGAGATGGACCATGATCATCTTCATTGCTCGAATCGCAGTAATGGAAATTGGAATATTTGAAGGATTTCATTGAGCTTTGAGAGCTTGCATCATCATTCATAGATAAATCAGCTGCAAAATAGTTCATTGAAGAGTTATTTGCATTTCATGTTACATTTTAGAGTGAATACTCAAGCTACCTTTAAAATATGAGAAACTATTGCATGGTTATTGATCACTAGAGTGGATTGTGTTATTCTTAATGATAAAGTGACACTTTAGATAAAATCGTGAGTCCTACAACTAATTAAAACTGAAATGTCACTTTATCATTAGATAAAGCACAATGCACTGGTGTTTCATGACCATGCCCCACTATAAGGGTAAAGCTCTCTTGGCGCTAGTTTTTTCTATCCACAAGGCTCAAATCATAAACCTTGTTTAAGAAAAACAAATGTCAAATCACTTGAATCTGCCAAATGTTAATTTAAATGAAAAGTGCTATAATACCATAATTTTGCCTGAATCTAATTGTCAGAATGATGTGACACGTATGATAATCTTTAGATTGATAAGTAGGTTATACTACTTTATTTCATCTAATCATCATCCTTGTTTTCTGTCAAAAATTATGACAATCTTGCATTACTCGATTCAAAATTTTGGTTAATCCTACGATGAACTAAATTAATGTAAAAAAATTCTTTAAACGACTAATTTGATGCCATGCATATCTTTCAATAACAATTTGAACATTCACACTATATTTTATTCTTTGTTCGGGTGAACTTGCTTAAGTTTGAATTAAAAGTACCTTGAGACCAATCATGACCAAATGAGTAATGGTTTCCACGAAGGTGCGCATTGTTCTTGTATGAGGAACCAAGCATATGAAGAGAACCATAAGAGGAAGAAGTCGAAGAAGATGATGAGAAGAAGAAAGGATGGTGATCCTCTTCTTCTTCTTCTTCATAGCTAAAGCTATGCTGTCTTTGGTACATAGAAGTTCCCCATGTTGGAACCAAAGCTGATACCTCCTCCTCTATCATTTCAGCAATCTCTAATGGCTCCAAGTCACTGATCTCAAGTTCTTTGACCATCTCCATTGCCACCTCAATGGCTGTGTCATTTATGGTGTCAAATGGGAAGTATATGTTTCTTGTGCTCCCTGCATGAAAAAATACACATCATTGGTAATAGATTAATTTTTGAAAATATAACCAATTGCGTAGGTTGCTTTTGGTTCTTATCTTGTGATAGAAAAGAACGGAGATGATGCAATAGAGACATGTCTCCATTTGTTTTTAGAAGGGGACAATTTTAGAGTTTTTTTTTTTGTTAATGCGTCATTCTCCAAATATATTTTGGTCCTAAGTATCTTTGTCTTTTTTGTTATACGACAAGAACCAAACACAATTTTAAAGTTATTTTATAACATAAAAAATGTTTATCCGGAAACAATATTTCGTAGTTACACAACATTAATTTTTATTGGTCAAGACTCCTTGATATATGTCCCACATATGTCTCTCCTCTTGATTTTTATCCTTGTTATTTATTAGTCATAACTGTTAAGAATAAAAATAAATATATTTTATATCTTAGATTGATATTATTTGATTTAGTTTATTTAGGTTGATTTACTTTCATTATGTATTGATTCTCTTCTTAACCTATAAATAGGAACATCTCTATGTAATGAAATACAACAATAATATACATCATTTCCATAATTTTAATTATATTTCTCGCTCTCTAATTATTCCTTTCTAATCCTATTGTATTATTTTCCTCTGCTCAACCATGAAACTTAACATGGTATCAGAGCCATGGTACCCTCCGTGAACCCTATCTCGACTTCTATCTACCTTTGCCATCTCTCTCAAGCCATGACTCCCTCCTCTAATCTCCGATTCCTCATCTTTCTCCAGCTTCCGCGTCCTTCGTCGTTCTCGCCTATCACCGTCGTCATTGCCAGATCCGTACTCTTTTCAAGTCGTCGCGTCACGTTTATTGCTGCAACTCCTCCATGGTTGCATTGATGCTAGTTGCCGCATTGTTGGTGAGCTCCACCGTCGCTCAATCTCCAGCCTCGTCGCCAGCATCTTCTCCGACAAAGTCGCCGGTGGTGACTCCTCTACGCAGTCTCCGATGTTGTCTATTGCTACCTCTGTGCAGCTCCCGATGTTGCCTATTGTTGTAGCCCCCGATGTTGCCTATCGCTGCCTCTGTGCAGCCCCCGATGTTGCCTATCGCTGCCTCTGTGCAGCCCCCGATGTTGCCTATCGCTGCCTTGCAGTCCCCGATGTTTCTGTACAAGTCCTTGGCACCGTTCTTGTTTTCCCTTAACAACCTCCGTTTAATTGTAATAAGCTTAAAGCTCCATGTGCTTTAGCTTGAGGGGGATAGCTTGAGGGGGAGTGTTAAGAATAAAAATAAATATATTTTATATCTTAGATTGATATTATTTGATTTAGTTTATTTAGGTTGATTTACTTTCATTATGTATTGATTCTCTTCTTAACCTATAAATATGAACATCTCTATGTAATGAAATACAACAATAATATACATCATTTCCATAATTTTAATTATATTTCTCGCTCTCTAATTATTCCTTTCTAATCCTATTTTATTATTTTCCTCTGCTCAACCATGAAACTTAACAATAACCATATTTCAGGCCAATTTTACAAAAAATCTTTCGTGATAAATAGCATTACTCTAATGACATATAGAATATTATGACATCGTATAATTCATAGAGCGGATCTGACTTAATTGGACAATGCTTAATTATTGTTTTCTAAAGCTATTTTCAAGAAGGTTAAGATTAAACTTAAAAATTGATCCCAACATATGTGTGTATAGTAAGGTATATAAAATGATTGTATATTGTGCTGAACTTATGCATACCACTTTTGTTGGTAATTTGGACTTTAAGGAAGACTGTGTCATCCTCTTCATTCATAGACCCAGTTATTGTCATTTTTGTGCCCTTGGTTTGGTCACTCTTTGAAGGTTGTTGATGATCTTTGGCAACTGCTGCAATCAAATTGAGTGTGTGATTTTGATTTTTGAGTAATGCTGTTGGGCTAGGCAATGGAGATTCAAGTTGGTCCATAGCCAAAAATGGATCCAACAAAAGCTCTTTAGCTGGTAATCTCTCTGAGACATTTGCCAAACATTTTCCAACAAATCTCTGGGCTTCCAAATCATGGATTTTGTAAAATGCCTCTGGTAGCTTCCCCTGTTAAATAATCCCAAAGTATGACATTAATTTACATCTTAATGAGGTGTATCAAAAAGATAAAAATAATAAAACAAGTAAATATTTTTTATAGTCCCAACCTTTGGCAACTGACATATTTTTGACATCATTTTAGTTCTAGTACTTAAAATTTTAATATCAAGTTCATCATTTTTAAGATGATTTATCGTCATAATGATTTGATGAAAATGGTGAATTGATGTCAAATTATTATTTTTTTATGATCAAAATGATATCAATTTCAAAATATTGAGCCTAAAAAGTATGTGAGATGAATCATGTTGTATAAAAAAGTAAAATGATTAAATATTCATTTAATGTCATTTTTTTTCTCCAAGAATCTAACCAATATCAACTTTAAAATGTTGATACTAAAAATGATATTTACTCAAAAGAACTAGTAAAGTGGGACCAATTAAACTTACTGAAGTAACTTTCTTGTATATTTGAGCAGGGTTGGAGCATTCACAATATGGGAACTCAGAAGTAAACATCTCAATCATACACATCCCAAATGAATATATGTCCACCAGCTCATTGTATTCCTCTTCATACAATTCTGGTGCCATAAATTCTGGTGTACCTGGTTTCACATACCCAAAAAAAAAAAGAGAGAACCAAAAGGTTTCAATTGAATGAAAACATGATTTTACCTTAGATCACTTGTACCAAGTAATTAATTTTAAAAAGAGCAAAGAGTGAATTTAATTTGCCTATGACACTGTGTGCATGTTGGGACCCACGAAGGATTGTTGCAAGGCCTAAGTCACCAATCTTGACTTGTCCCAAATGGCCATTGACAAAGATGTTGTCACATTTGAGGTCTCTGTGTATCACTGGAGGGTCATGGCTGTGAAGATACTCCAAGCCACTTAGAATCTGCCGTGCCCAATTTTTGATTGCTCTGACATCTAATCTCTGGTACTTTTTTCTATACCTGCATCATGTAATAATTTACATGAGTAATTTAATGTAACAATGTTATTATAAGAATGTGAGGACCTATGGAAAATAGGCTTATTTGGTTTTAGAAAGCACTTTCATGTTTCATTTTCTGTTTTTAATTTTGACATCATAAGTGTCACACTGTTTTCATTTTGAATCTTGTTACAAGAATTTTGCGCACGAAACAATGAAAACAAAGTAAGGTTATTCTGGATGTTTCCGATACAAAAGTTTGAAAACAAGAAATAAAATAAAAATAAGAGATTAATTTTCATATACTAATAGTGTAAAAGAGTTTTACACTGTTACTTGAGCATGTGTTGTCACATAAGTAGAGGTAGTTGAGTCTCACATTCATTATTTCATAAAACTCTTATATAACAACACGTGATTGAATAACAATGTAAAATTCTTTTACATTATCAGTATATAAAAATTAATCTTTAAAAAAATATGGCGTTATCTGACAAAAATTTTGTCATGTTTATTTTGAACACGACTATATCATGTTATAAAAAGGAAAAACACGAGCACTCAAGTCAAATCTTAAAAAATCTTAAATTCAGCTAATTAAAAATACGTGTCTATTTCCCTTTTAACACGATCACGATATTGTCATATTCCAAACAAATCTATCAGATGATCCAAATCCGACATTTCTACAACTAACATTGAAAACAAGGAAAACCATTTTCAGAAATCGAACAGATCCCTTAAATTGTTGTATAAAGGGGCATGGTTGATTACTCTCTGAGGGTGCCAGAGGTGAACAATTCAGTGATGAAGTTGAAGGTTCTGCAATTGACATCAATCCAAGAATCATGGAAGGCCATGATTGATTCATGGTCAAGGCTCTTGAGGAGATGAACCTCTGAGTAGAGGCGTTGAAGTTGGTCTGGTGAGTGGAAGACATCACCAAGCTTGACTTGGTTCCATGCCACTTCTATTCCAAGGACCTCATCAAATGCTCTGTACACTACCTTCATGGCTCCTTTGCCCAGAACATCTCTGAACTAGAACCACCAATAACCATAGGAACACAAAATTAATTAATAATTTAACATTAGCACCAACTAGGCCAGGCCAGTGACATGTTTGGTGTTTAGGCAAGACCATTTAGAATCAATTCTAAAATTTTAAAAGTGAGAACTTTTCGCTTCTGACGGCTATTAGATTAATTCTAAATGTTTATGCCTAGAAACCAAACATGCTTTGACAAAAAAAATATATATATCAATTTCATTTACATGTATTGGTTTTAATTTTGATGTCCTATCAGTATAAAATTCTTTTAGACAGAAAATCATGTATTGTCACATAAGAAGAAGTGTTTGACTATCTCAAAAATCTTACATTTGATATTTGATAGCATATGATTGAATACATTGACCTAGAACAACTCTTTCTTCGTTACAACAAATTATTGAATGTTCACTAAACACTTAAATGAATTATGTTACATTCAATAATAAAGTGACATTTCAAATATAAGTGTAAGTTATTCAATTACAATTAAAATTGAAATATCACCCTATTATTAAATATAAGTATAAAATGCGATCTACGTTAGTCAACAATCCATAATCATACAATAATCTCTCCATTAATAGTCAAACTACGCATGTCATGTATCAATATTGGGCTCCAACCTATCAATATTGGGCTCCAACCTTTCAATTAGGTTGTTTATGGTGTGACCCTTGGGTGTACCAAGAGTTAACATAATGGGAGCAAGTGGTGTGTCATGCCAAGTAGCTAGGCTAAGACTTGGTAAAGGCCAAAGGATGAAAACATAACATAGGGTGCTTAATCTTTCTTTATTAGTAAATTGACTCAATCATGTACGGCTATTAAAATAATACGATAAGACAGAATATCCCACCCCCACCACCCTTTTATTTAAAAGCTAAGAAAAGTCAAGCTCATCATTACTGTATCTTAAAAGAACGATATTCACAAATTCAAAGTCATTGATCATAATTAGTGGCCAATAACATGAAGCAGATGAAAAGTAAAACCAATTAATTCCCACAGGCAGAGGCTAATTTTGTGCAAATTCTAAGTATCATCTTCATCCCTATGCAGAATAAAGGCCTTTAAGTTTCATTTTAAGGCAATCATGTTTTCTTAACTATCAATTTAAATCCAACAACAACACTAAACCATCGTCCCTAATACATGTCACCAAGATTCAACAAAATTTTGCGTTAACTATCAACGACATAATACAATCCTACTCTTATGTCCGAACTTAAGACTAATTTGTAAAAATATTTCAACAAAACACAACATAAACATAAAAAGAGTTTCTCCAATCAAATTGAACACTGAAGGGGGAAAAAAATCATAATCAATTCATATATTCCTTCAACTTATCAGAAAACAAAAATTAAAAATTAAAAAAAAATTGAGAATACAATTAGAAACACTTACCCGTCCATATCTACCAGAAGGATCAGTTTCAACATATCCAAGTTGTGCTATGCCTCCAGCAGCACCATTGCAGCCACCCAATCTCCCCTTGTACATAGCTCCAATAGATATATAGGAGCTCAAAAAACACTAACAACAATTCTAACTAAACTTGTACTTAATTGAATTACAGAGCACTTAACTGAACAAAATATTATATTTGTGTATATGATATATAAAATTATATTATAATCTCAACCTGAGCTTAATGAATATCAATTTGAAGGGGGTAGGTGCTACTGTGCTAGATAATCCGAGGCTTCCACTCATGATTCTCATAAGAGAACCCACCAAACAATAGCCAGAAGAGCCTTGAATAGTCAACACTTAGCATAATCCTTGTCATTTCAACAACACCACATGAGTGCTCGTAGAAGTGTTTGGCAACCATTGGTGTATAGTAGTAGTAGTAGTGATCTTAAGATGAAGAATTTAAATCAAAGGAAGAAGAAGATTGTAGCCTTTTTAAGATATTTTTAAGGAATATATATTAGGACAACAGAATTTAACTATTTTTTTGTAAAGGTAATAGTTGCAGTAATAATAATAATGCTAATATTGTTGTGTCCCACAAAATAAGGCCACAACCACAGATTGTGAGGCGGTTTGAGCCAAAAGGCTAATGAGAGGTGTGGTTGAAGATAGTTGTGGATGAAGAGATTTTGATGGGAACTATGAAAAGTCTCTCAGAAAATCATGAATAGACCACACACATGGGACAAAGGGAAGAAACTTGGCTCCTGAATTTGAAGAATCTATGGCCATTCCTTGAGAAATACATTTGTGGAAGTTAGAGATTTAGATCAAACAATAAAATCAGATTAGAGAGAGAGAGAGAGAGAGAGAGAGAGAGAGACAGGAATAGAGGGAATATGATGGAAAAGTGATTGGAAGGGATTTTGATTTTGGAGAGAAAACAATAGAGGAGGAATCTTGATCAAGCTATAGGATTATTCGGTTTTGTAGATTGTGGAATGTGGGAGAAGAATGGTGGTAGGTGTAATAATGTAGTACAATCTATAGGATAGGAGGTTTTACTTTGCATAGTTGGCTTTTATTTATTGTTTTATAACAGTGAAAGCTCAATCAGGTGAGTTATCTGCTGAACTTAGTAAATGTTTATGTAATACTAGCAAATGGAGTGCTCCAAGAGACACTAAAGAGATTAATTAAATTTTAAAGTGGAATTGTCAAAATGTTGTAAAAGTTTTATGAAAAACTGCTTACATCAAAAAAAAAATTAGATATGTTATTACAATAAAAAGATAATTTTTATAGATAAATGTGACCAAGAAGTAATTCTTCTTTTTCATTCCCTTTATTAGTAGTAGAAATATACTAAACAATTTTATTATACTAGCTTTTTTTCTTCGTGCAAAAATAAAATAAAATAAACACTTTCCTTTATGCGCTCTTTCTTTCTTGCCTTTATTTTTTTTATAAAAAAAAATTATGACACGAGTCCGTGTAATAAAGTCACAAAAATGTGCATGATCCGTTTTATACATAAAAAAATACATTTATTTTTAACTTCAATATAGATTAAAACCCTCTCTTCAATAACATTTTCGCTAAATCTATGAATGAATAGGAAATTCATGTATTATAAGTTATGTTTATAAAGATTCATATTAATATTAATTAAATAGGATATATTAATACATTCACAATGTGTCTCACTCTATATATAAATTAATAGAATAAATAATTTTAATTTATATTCAATTCAAAATTGGACACAAATAATTCACACATAATAAGACACAACTATAGGACATAGATAACTTGCCTCAATTCAATATAGATTTTTTTTTGGTTAACCTAGGACATAGATAACTTGCCTCACATAATTATTTTATTTTTAATTAGAATAATTCAATCGTTTTCATACAAAAAGTAACCATTATTTTCATTATCAAATTGTCAATGAAATTGTTAAAATGCATGGTTGAATCTCTCTTGCTCTCTTTCTTTGTGTGATTTTATTACAGGAACATGTCTTATGCTAATTTGGCTGTATATCTATTTGTATCAATTAAATATATAGCTTATAACTAGGAGATATTACTATAAATAACAACTATTGTAGATAATTATGTGGAAATATCTTAGATTAGAATCAGTATTTGAAATTGACCAAAATTAGGACAATTATTTTTGGTTGATTGAAGAATTACAAACTTGTAGGTAGCTGCTCAGGATTAGGTTAGATATTAATAACTAGTAGGGATGTAGTATAACTGTGACATTTAGAGACCCCTGAGCGACGGAAGAGTAAAACGAGCAGTGACGACTAAGGTTTTCCATTGGGAACGCAGAGTTCTCACACCCACTCTTTTATGGTTCTAGGTAAGCACGACAAGGACGTCAGCGTGGTATGTGTAGAAGCAGACTTGAAGAAGATGAACTGAGAAATAGTATAACAGGGGCTTGACCAAAGATGTTACGATCAACCCTTAGTTAGTATAGTTCATATTTTACACTACTGTGAGAAAGTACTTGTATGTAACAAATATGATGATACCTATGTAAATACTTGTGATATATGCTATGGACCACTTGTATGCTTATTGTTTGATGTTGTTATGTTAGGATAATTATCAGTGAAGTATAAAGCTTTAACGTTTGCTCTATAAATTCTATTTGACGTGCAGCTCATATTTTATATCATATACATTTAACGAAAAAGTTTCAAAACGGTCCATATTTTATAAGTAAGAAATATTTTCAAAGTTAAAAGTAGGGGCTAAAAGTAACCACAACCAAAGTAGATAACAACCTAGTGAGCATTGGTTACGATGTATGTTGAAAGCCAATTGTTACACTTTCTCCAATCTTGACATAGTCTGGTTTCCCACAACTGTGCCAAGTTCGTTGAAAGCTTATTTGCGCTTTTGTCGTTCAAATTAAATATATATCCTACTTTACGGCTTTCAGATCTACAAGGGATCCAATTGCAGTATAGTTGGGTATAATCGTATCCACAGGGAGTTACAAAAATACCGTTCTTAGTTTAATTGATTAAACAATGGAGTGAAGGATTTGATAATTTGTTGATAGTTAAATAAATAAGTAAACAACATAAAAGTAAATGGGCAACAAATCAGAGGTAGATCCGGAAGCTTGTTGGGAATTGAATCATATCATAGTTTCATGCATCCAGTTACTCATTACATAGAATTATCATTTCATTGACTGCCCGCCACCAGTTCTTAACTTGTCATCGCTTTCGCGCATGAAAAGATCACAGGTTTCCTTTGTTAAACTGTCACTTTCGCACACAAGCTTAACAAAGTACGCCAGCGTTAATTCAGATGTTAAAACGGCTAATCTTTATTCCAGTTATGGCAACAAGATTAGATGAAATGATTTAGATCCGACTCTAATGATTGTAACTTTCGTTCACAACGTTCAAGTCTAGAATCTAGTTAAGCATAGTGATATTGATCTTAACTTGGTTACGACTTAATTAGTATAACTTTTGTTCATACAACTAAGTCCCAAATCAAGAAACAAAACACTAAACAAAAGCTAGCATTAAGCACAAAATCATTCGAGCAAATCAATAGAAAACTGATAGATTCATATGCAATAGTTACATGGATACAATCATACTACAATACTCATCAAAATCCCAACAACAAGAGGATTACAAATCCATCTTACAAGAGAATCTCATAGGCAAGGTTTAGACGCTTACCATGACACGTTATCACGCTATCATGACAGCGGTTCGCCAAGCTTCTTCGATCTCCTGGCTCCTTCACCGGCCTCCTCTTTGTTGCTAAACTAACCTAAGCTTCTAAGTACAAGAGAATGTGTAAAAGAATGGATTCTAGGAGGAAGAAGAGATGTTTGGAAGATGGTTTCAAGTGTGGCACGACCTCCTCTATTTATAGGCAAAATTTGGGTGTAATCGCTCAGCGGTGCAGGTGCCACCGCTGAGCGATTCAGGCTTTATCGCTAAGCGGCCTTGTTCCATAGCTGAGCGGCGTAATCATTTCAGGCGGAGTAATAAATGCTCCGGAAGCTTTTTGCAGGGCGACGCCGCCTCCAGGCTGGCTCCAGCTGGCGCATTAAATGCGGCGGCTGCAAGTGGCTCCGAGGTACATCCGCTGAGCGGCCAAGGGTGCACTGCTCAGCAGTGATTTGTCCTATTCGGGCTGAGCGAGCCGTGGTAACCGCTGAGCAGTCCATGCCTGATTGTGACATTTTGCTTCTTTTCCACTTTTTCCCTTTTCTCCATTCTTTATGGGATTCTCCTTAATTATTTATGCTTGCATCCATCTTTCAAAATATATTTAAAATCCTACAAAAATGGGGAATTCATTAGATAATTCATTAAAACCTAAGCAATTAAGTGCCATTTTAATAAGTCAAAATTGCGTAAATTGGGCACTTATCAATGTACACGTAAGCAGCTAGTTAGGGTGTTTCAGGGACTCCTCAAAAAAAATGGCAGAGTGGAGAGGGAAGCACCGACATATTCTGAATGTAGCTCGAGCACTGTGTTTTCAAGGGGGACTTCTTCTTCATTTATGGGGTGAGTGCATTCTCGCTACTACGTATTTAATCAATTTAACACCTTCATCTGTACTTAACAGCAAGACCCCATATGAAATGGTACATGGGAAGACACTCACTTATGAGCATTTACGTGTATTTTGTTCGTTGTGTTATGCACATAACCAAAATCGGAAAGGAGATAAGTTTTATAGCAGAAGTCATAAATGTGTGTTTGTAGGCTACCCATATGAACAAAAAGGTTGGAAACTATTTGATCTGGAATGGGAAATTTATTTCGTGTCACGAGATGTAAAGTTTGTCGAAGATGAGTTCCCTTTTACTTCTTGCTCCATTATCAGTGATTATCCCACAATCCATGCACTAGCCCACATCCCTCTAATTCTCAGATCAATGACTACAGAAGAAGAGGTCACTAGTGATACTTCACGTGATTATATAGTAAGAGAATGCAAACCCACATCAGAAGTCTCTTGCATCCACATTTCCAACAAAGCCCACTAATATAGACAGGGGGCTTTCCCACGATTCAAGATCCCCCCTTGATGAGTAAAGACATGCCTCCGCCTCTTGATACAACTTCAGATAATCCTAGTGTTTCACTTGGCATAGGGCAGCGAGTGAAGCTTCCTTTTGTAAGTCTTCGAGATTATGTGATCGCTCTCCTTCTCTATCAGTCTCCTTAGGTGCGTGTTATCCTTTGAAAAATTATGTAAGTTGTGACATATTTTTTATGAAATTTTTGCAATACTAGCAAGTGCACTAGTAGGGGCTTAGTTCATAATGGAAGAAAAAGAAAGCAAAACAAAACCAAAAAATAAATGTTCCATGGAAGAACAATAATAGAGACTTGACTTGGGGACAAATTGGGATCTCTCCCTCATCACATCACACTCCCAAAGTCTTCATCTTCATACCTGAGAGTTCTCCTAGGGTTGTCTCTGCTCTTGGAAAAATACAAAATCCCCTCAATCCCCTCTAAACGTGTTTTAGGTTAGTATTTATTGCCCCCAGTCTGAAATTACAAAAGGGGGTTTGCGATTTTTCTAATTTTTGCAGATTTTTGCTGCACTACTTTAGTAGTGCTCTTAAAAACTCATTTCTGGAGCTTCTATTGTTGCACTGCTCGAATAGTTCCTCCTGATTTGCATTGTGATGGTAAAAATGCTATAACTTTTGTTACAAAAGTTTGAATGATGCAATTCAAGTTCCAATTAAAGCTAAGAAGGAGATATTCAACTTTGTAGTTGGAGACAATTCGAAATTCATTGATCTTCAAGGTGAAAACCTAGTAACAAAGTAAGACTAAAACCATTTCAGCACTTCAAAATAACCTTTTTTGCTCAATATTCTCCCTAAGGTCCTTATTCCTGAAAATCAATGAACAAACATCTAAAACTATCCTAAAATGCATGAAATGATCTTAACACTATATGCAAAAAATTGGTTCATTTTTCTTCCCATCATTGTACCTTCCTTGCAGCAATTCACGCAGAAAGAGAACCAGTTCATTTCTCTAAAGCCGTAAAAGATGCTAAATGGAGGGAGACTATGGAATGTGAGATACAAGCGCTTCAAGACAATGGCCCTTGGGAACTCACAATCTTGCCTCCTGGAAAGAAAGCGCTTCAATGTCAATGGATCTACAAAATTAAATACTACTCAGATGGGAGTCGTGAATGATTCAAGGCACTATTGGTCATTCTTGAGAACCATCAAGTAGAAGGGGTGGACCATCATGAGACTTTTGCCCCTGTGTCAAAATGGTCACCGTTCATACAATGTTGGTTGTAGCTGCTGCAAAGGATTGATAGCTTCACCAAATGGACGTCCATAATGCATTCTTACATGGGGATCTCGAGGAAGATGTATACATGAAAATTTCTCCTAGTTTCTGAGTGACAGACTGTGAAGTTGTGTGCAAATTGCGAAAGTCACTTTATGGGCTGCGACAAACCACTCGGTGTTGGTTTGCAAAGCTATCCACTGCCCTCATTCAATATGGATTTCAGTATTCCTCTACTGATTACTCCTTATTCATTCTTCAACACGGTGAAATACAACTGGTAGTATTAGTGTATGTAGATGATCTTGTGATTGCAAGTAACGATTCACTTGTTATTCAACACTTTAGAGGCTATCTTCATCAGTGTTTCTATATGAAGGACTTGGGGATGAAATATTTTCTTCGGGTAGAAGTTTCTCGTTTTCACACAAGAATCTACTTATGTCAATAGAAATATGCCTTAGATCTTGCAATGGGTCGTTGTTGTGAATACCCAAGTTCCTTTCAAAGGAGCACTGTAGCACCCATAGCATGCTGTAGCAACGCGGACCAAAAGACGTGTTGTAGTGCCCATGTCGCACTGCAGCGATACGGAAGCAGCGACGCGCTCCAGCTCCTCAGCGATGATTAAAAATCATAATCCATGTCTCCTGGGCTAGAAGAGGGCCCATGCTACCCTTTTAGCCACTTCTCTGCCTATAAATAGAGTCTTCCCCTCTCCCTTTTAACTCGCTCAGAGCTTCAAATTCCTCCCCTCTCTAGTATGGAGTTCCTTGGTCATTTTCTTCCCTCTTCTTGTGAAGATGTAATATCTTCACCTAGGGTAGGTAGTCAATCCTTTTAAGGATGGCCTAGGGTAGTAGGCCCCAGAGCTGCTACTTTGGTAGTGGTGGCCTTATGGCGGTCCACAACTGCCGTGGCAATGCCAAATCACTATAGTGATATCAGATCACTACTGTAGATCCTACAATTATGTTCCCTTATGGGTTTTTGATAGTGTCATATTTGTTGGCCTTTCCAGGTGCTAAAGCTATTCTGCTTTGAGCTTCCATTGCCAGTGCTCCTCAATTTCAAGATATTTCAGGTGAGTAAAGGTCCCAACGCGTTGACAGTGGCACGTTAGGGGTTCGCCAATCGAGTCAGATGTGTTTACAGCATTTATATTACTATCTGCCTATGACTATGCTTAGATGATGGAATGCTAAGGTAGAGTCTTATGATCATATGATGCATGATGATACCTTTTAGAACTGTATGATTAGGCTTACATAACATACCCTAATAAAGACTCCGGTTAAGGAAGGACCCTAACTAAGGGAAGGTTCTGGCAAGGCAAAGACTTGATACTTAAGTTGTCCATTGTGACGCGCCTCTCTTATCTGGGAACCTCCCCTAAGTATGAAACCGTAGTCCTTAACCCCAGACAAGTGAATAAGACTAAGCTAACTAGGAATACTACCTTCCATAATTAGTAGACTTGGGACCTAAAAACTTAGGTAATCAATCTAGCTCATCTAAAATACTTCACAAACAGTATACCTTAGGATAGAGGACTCAGTTCAGTATGGGAATAGTAGATAACCTAAGGGTATGGTACCCTCACAGATTCAGGTAATATAGAGGCAAGGCTCTGCAGATTAAGGGTATGCATACCCTCAATGATTCAGTATCCGGGTTCCAATGTACCCAGAACCGCAAGGATTTAACCTGAAAAACAAGGTCGAGTTAAGGTTCCCTTGAATTGAGGATCGATAGGTATCTCTCCTCGCGCCCCTCCAATGGAGGCAATGGAGGCGGGCACACGCTATAGACAGATCATATTTATTCTTCAGCTGTTATTTACTCAGATTTAATTTCAGTTTATTATATGTTTATCATTCAGTTATATGCACATATATATACCATATTTTATGTGCAATATATGTTACATGTGTGGTACCGAGGTACCCACCACTGAGATGTCAAACTCACCCCTTTGTCAAATGATGAAAATAGTGGTGTAAATATAACACTATCGATTAAAGACACTAACATTTGCCAATTAACATAATACGTATATACTAATGGATGTAGTTTTTTTTTTTTTTCACACTATGACCAAGTGAACTAGCCGCCGACCTTGATGAACGTTTATGTAATACTAGCAAATGGTGTGTCCAAAGGGACGCAAGAGAAATTAATGAAATGTTGAAGTGAACTTGTTAAAATATTGTAGAAGTTTTAATAAAAATTGCTGACATAGAAAATCAAATAGATAGTTAAATAAAAATGAGTAATTTTGGTAAATAATTATGATCAAGAGAAAGTTATTTTGGTTCAACTCCTTTATTAGTAATAAAAATATACTAAAACAATTTTATTATACAAGCCTTATTTTTTTTCTCTAAAAGAATAAACTTAAATAAACAGTCTTCTTTTTCTTTTCTTTTTTTGATTCTCCAAGGTATTTATCACCGGAAGTTGTGACTAATCTCTTTGCATATTGCAAACTTGGTTAAGGGTGTAGACATTGGCGACACGTTTTAAAGCTACTTCATGCATAATCAAATCCTAAATGTTTGGTTAAGGAATGAGAAGGCCTTTACCACCTCACCTCAACCCGCAGGTAAATAAACACTTTTCTTCATGAACACTTTCTTACCTTTTTCTTAAATAAAATTTTATGATACAATAAGTCCGTGTAATGAATTCTAACATACAAGGTGAAAGTTGATTTTGCGTGTGACGTGGCTTGTGGGGATTTTCGGATTGGAATTGTAATAAGGAACTGCTCAGGAGCTTTTGTGGCAGGGAAGGCTATTCATGGTTCGGGCATTGCAGAACCGGTTTGTGGAGAGATAATGGCAGTGAGAGAAGGTGAATTATTTGCCTGGACATGAGTTGCTTGAAAGTATATTTGGAGAGCGATTCTTCAGACACAATCAATAGACTTAACGATGGACATGACATGAGGACTATTTTGTCAATGATATTTTATCCTATGTTGTTTGGTTTAGGTATTTTGAGGCTATTCATGTTGTTAGAGATAGTAATGTGTGCGGTTGTGAATTTGATAGCAAATTTTGCTTTATTTCATAGACTCTATAATTTGGATTGAGGACTCTCCACACTTCTTAGTCTCTTTCCTAATTTCTGATTCAAGTATCTAATAAAATCACTTTTGCCATAAAAAAAAAGGGGCATGAACCATTTTATACGTACAAAAATAACTAAAAGCAATTACATTTACCTTTAACTTCAGTATAGATTAAAATTACTCTTAAATTATTTAATAAATTTTATTCAAGAACATTTTCATGAAATCTACGATTTAATAGAAAATTCATGAATTATAAATTATGTTTATAAAGTTTGTATAATAATCTTAAATAGTATTTATACCTTCAGAATATATCAAAATTGATATAATAAATAAGTTTNTATATATATATATATATATATATATATATATATATATATAATATACCGATGTAAGTTAAGAGTAATTCTTACACCCTTTAATAATTTCTTATTAAATTTTTTTTATTTTATAAAATAGACTGTTGAATTGGAAGTTCATGTTATAAATAATATTTGATTATAAAGTATCACATTAAATAAAAATCATTTGGTACTTTTTTTTATGTAAATCAAATTAACGTAATATATAATTCTTAATTATTTTTTATGGTAATTGTTAATTGTGTTTAAATATGAACAATTTGATGCCCAATTTTTTAAAAATTTAGCACAAATGAGCAACATGATATGTAGTTATAATTTAATGATTAGATTGATAAAATGTACATTTTATAAAAAATTATTAAAGTTGTAAGCATGTTAAGTCTTATACTAATGTCAACGGATCCCTCCTCTCACACACACACACTGTTTTTTCCGGTACATCACACCTACATTAGATAACTTGCCTTAGATAATTATTTTATTTTTATTTAGAATAATTCAATCATTTTCATACAAAAATAACCATATGAGTTTCATTATCAAATTGTCAATGCAACTGTTAAAATGCATGGTTGCGTCTCTCTTGTTCTCTTGTTATCTTGCTCTCTTCTATGCGATTTGAGAACTTGAGAAGATGTTAATTAAGAGCTAACATTTTATGAAACCCGTAGTGTGTACTTTTAAGGATGCAATATGGTTATATATTTAACTTTTAGGGCTTGGAAGCATTTTCTAGCCACATATTAAAGAAACTACCATTTGCCAATTAACATAATACGTATCAGTTCTCATATGTATTCATGGATTTAGTTTTTTTTTTTTTCACACTATGACCATTTTGAGTTTTTATAAGTTACAAATGAACTAAGAGGTAATAGAAAAGGGTTGGTCGAATAATAACTAAGTTTGTCTCCTCTTTAAATGGTCTCAAGTTCGAGACCTAAAAAAAAAAAAAAAGAAACTTGTGTCAATCACAATACTCTAAATTGGTGTAGTCAGTTCAATTAATAGTAAAATTCGAATATCAATATAACATAAAAAGATATAATGAAAGGAAAAAAAAATATTTTAATAATAAATAGCGTTTATTTTAATAATAAATAGCGTTTAACTCTATTATTATTTAAAGAGATCAATGTATATCAAAAGAATGGGTGAACATAATTTACCTGAATAAAGAGAGTGTCAATATAATTTCCCGAAGCTTCACTTCTATAAAGTGAGTATATAACCCTACTATTAATTAGTAGGTGAATGTTTGACAAAGTTTTAATTTACATGCTATTGGTTCAATTATTTGTTTGTATCTTCGTGAATGTTAGAGACAGACAACTAGACAAGGCTACTAAGAAACAGTCTCACCCACCAACTTATATATTATTCTTATCTTTTTTCTGTTCAAACTGTTCTACACAAATTGCAATCGCACCACCATCATTCTATTGTTTAATGAGATGTTTTTTTTCATAATTTTGTTGACTTTAGGCCATTATCATGATGTACAATTGATTTTGCACATTATTTATCCACATTATTTTTATATTAATAATATATAACAAAATTGAACTCATGTTGATTTAAACTGTATAAACCCATTCTATTAAAATTTTAAAGTATATTGTGAAAAGCGTTATAATTTAAGAATGTTTGATTGCTAACTTAAACTCGATTTATGAAAGAGAGAAGATTCTAATGGGTTTAGCTATGCACTAAATTTTTTTTAATCGTCGATTGAGTTCTTTTGATGACTAAGAAATTAGATGAATTACAAGCTTTTTGGTCTTTGACTTTTGAAAGAGTGACGAGACTTAATGTTTTAGAGTGGTGGTTCAGTAGAACGGAGTGAATCACAAGTCTCCTAATCTTGGTTTTTGAAAGAGCGAAGAGACTACAAAGTGGGGGAGGGGTATGCTGGACTAGGGTTAAGTCAATAGACCAACCAAATCGTTACTATGTTTTTATCAAGTTGGCATCGTCTCCGAACATAGTGGCATTATCAGGTGAGTTTTTATAAGGCAATCTTTACAATTTTTATATTATATGATGTAACTAGTAGTTCTAAAATCAATTTTAGATCCAAATAATAATAATAATAATAATAATCTTATTATGAGCGTATTAGTGAAACC
This sequence comes from Nissolia schottii, assembly GCA_003254905.1. NCBI lineage: Eukaryota > Viridiplantae > Streptophyta > Magnoliopsida > Fabales > Fabaceae > Nissolia > Nissolia schottii. The sequence continues at coordinate 14,516 of QANU01065388.1, read as the reverse complement.
TTAACAAAATAAAAGGTGGCAGATTTTCTCTGTAGTCGAGTGTCATTATATAACGTATGCATATTATAATTCTCTTTGTTTGAATCAAAACTAAAATATTTATAACATAATACGTACCATCACTCAAGATTAAAAAGGTTATGATTGTACATGAAGCTATCAAAGGTTTTCCAACGGATTATACTAGTATATATGCATAATGTGCTGGCCGTTTTCTATATTTTGGATTCTACTAGTAGTTTGTCATACATGATGTGCTGGCTGTTTTCTCCATATTTTTTTAAAATCTCGATAAAATTTTTGTGAAGAAAGTGATTTTTATTATAGATTTCTCTTGTATAGATTATATGAGCACACAAAAAAGAAAAAATAAATATCAATATTGTGGTTCCCTGATGATGTCTTTGATAACCAATATATGCTAGTACATATTTTCAAAATAATTCACATTTAGAGAAAGAGTGAAAATGTCATTTGTATTTTTAATTACAATGACTAATTGAAAGTTACAGAAAATTTTAACTACTCAATCAAATAGCTAGTAGCACGCTGTGAAGAGCTATTCCAACATGATTACGTAATTAGCCACGTTCCAGAGAAACTTGGCATCTGACTAAGCCACTAAATAGTGAATACACTACATGCACAGAATGGCTACAATTTTTTATTAGTAAAATAAAGTTTAATTACAATATGAACTTAAATTTTGTTCATTATCGTTGCAAGAATTTATGTAGATATTTTTTTTTTTTTGTCAATCAAGAATTTTATATGGTAAGTCCTTGGGTGGACGTTTCTGATGGGCTGCTCTACCCTACAATTGGGGTGATGTGATACTTTTTAACCCACTAAGGCTTATGCACTCTACTCTTTTGGGCTTCTGAATTATGCTTTTTTGGCCCACCACAAATGAACATTTTTTTTATGTAAGTCTATCTTCCTTTTTTTTTTTTTTTCTATACCTACGGTTATTGAAGATTTCAATATTGGAGTCTTGACCATGAAAAAAATATATATAAAAAAGGATCCCGCTAGAACACCTGCAACAAAGAGTAGGAAGGAACCAATGCTAAGTGAATGTTTGATTTTAAGGTAAAAAGCAACTAAAATTGATAATGACGGTTATTGGAGGTGAAATTTTCTCACTTTTAGAGCCTCATAATCAATTCTAGTTATTTTTATCTAAAAACTAAACAAGCCAATAGTTAGTTTAAGTATATGTTCGATTTTCAAGTGGGAACACCTACATTTGATTCTAATAGTCACTAGAAGTGAAAATTTTTCACTTCCAATGCTTCAGAATCAATTGTGGGGATTCATATCTTAAAATCAGACATGCTATAAGTGGTTCGACACTTACTAACTATTCTTAAGGAATTAAGTCTAAAGTTCTAGTCTTAGATACAGGTATATCTCGGTAATGGATTGACTTAACTTAAGTCTGATTAGGTGGAGTCTAATGCATCACCACATAGTGATTTCAATAAATAAATAAAGGATAAATTGCACAAATCACCCTTAATGTTTGTAAAAATTGCAATCCACCCTAAATTACAAAATTACACTCCACCCCAGTTTTTCATTACAAGTAATCACTAATGATTTGTTACTCAAGATAAACACAGTGATGGGAAAAATGAGCTTAATTCTCTGAATTGTATTGAATGAGTCAATTGATAACAATTGAAAAGGCCACTTAGCTTATATAGCATTGCTCAGCTCTAAGAGAGTAAAGTGCACACTATTGCACTGAATCCCTATCCCTGAACTAACTCGTTACAACCTCCAATTACTCTTGTGCCATGTCAGCAGTTGTGCTTGCTGAGTTTGATTGAGATTTCCTGATATGAGTTATTACCCCCCTCCCTCCCCCAAGTTGGGTCATGGAAGATATTGATCATGCCAAGCTTGGTTAGAAATTGAGAAAACGGTCCAACAGGGACGGCTTTTGCGAAAATATATGCTCATTAATCAGCAGTAGAGACAGGCAGTAGACACATAAGATCGACCTGAGCTTTCTCGCAGACCATATGACAATCTACATTTAAATGCTAAGTACTCTCGTGGAACACATGGTTATCTGCAATGTGGAGCGCACTTTGATTGTTACACTAGAGCAAATAGGTCAAGAGCACACAACTTTGAGGTCTTGTAATAGATAAGTGATCCATTGCAATTCACAAGTGGCAAATGTGAGAGCTCGATACTCAGCCTCCGAAAAAGACCGGGAGACAATTTTTTTGTCTCTTCTCCTTCCATGATGCAAGGCAGTTCCCAAATAAGAAGCAATAACCAGAAACAAAATGGCCGGTATCAATACATCCACCCCAATCAGCATCACTAAAACCTTGTAGTTGTAGAGGAGAAGAACTGTGATGACCCTTAGAAAAAAAAAAGGGGGACACGTCTCGCGCGAGACGTATAGCATCTCGCGCGAGATGATATCACAGGAAGGAAAAATGTTAGCTCTTTTGGAGCTTTCAAACCTTGGTACTACCAAAGGTTATATTATCATTTTGTTATCTCATTAACATATGAGTGAGATATGTTTTGCTTTTAATAATATACATTGTCACACTACTCGCAAAACATACATAAGCACTACTATTTTAATTTTTTTTATACAAAAATACATATTATAAAAAAAATTATAAAAATATATCACATAATTAAAAGAAAGAAATTGTCACATACATATAATTACCAACGTATATAATATCTCATATACCTATTAGTTTGTTGCAACTATAACTCACAATATGCTTATCTATTTGATTTTTAATTCAAACACAAATTTGAATACAAATTAGTAGTAATAGAATACTTTTATTTATAATATTTGAATTACAAATTCAAATTTAAGATCAATCTTATCTAAGATGAGTTTATAGAGTAATGTATCAATCAAATATATTATTTACTTATTTTTCTAACGATAATGGAAAGATTAATAATATCATTTTGATCTAAAAAAATTCTAAACGGATAACTCAATTAATAATAATGAGATATACTGTAATTTATAAATTTTATTGCAAAGATTGAATAAAACCTAAATTCAATTAACATTAATAAAAATAAAGGAAATGAAAATTAAAAATTGAATATACCAATTTACTTCTGGAATTTGGTAATAATATTGTCCTCTTCAAAAGGATATGCATATCATAAATACTCAAAATTAATAAAAATACTTAAAATCATTTTTAGAGGTACATCACTTCAGAGAATGTAAAATAAGAAAATAACATACTTTAGATAGTATGAATAATAATTTTCATTTACTTCAGGGAATGATCTTTTAACATACTCACATTTGAGAATATGTAAATCTCCTTAAATAAGACAATATTTTATTTTCATATATTTTTGTATAATAAGGATATATTCACTTTAGGGAAATATTATCCTATTTGGGTATAATTTTCTTTCACTTCTAGAAATATAATTACCACTTGCCTCTTGGAATGAGTACAATAACGCACCATTTACTTTTGGGAATGAGTATGATTATCATGCACTGTGAGGAATGAGTATAATTAATTACTATTCATTGCTGAGAATGACTGTATGTACAACTCCATTCACTTCTAGAAATAATTATATTTTCACATTTGTATCATTATCATTCACTTTTGGGAATGAGTATATTTCTCCAATAGTTATGTAGCTCTTGAAGTGAAAGGTAAAAGAAATTCAAAGAATCAAATTTTCTTTGAAAGCTCTTCAGAGGCTGTTTATTTATATGAGGAAGCACAACTATATCAAGAAGGGAATTAGTTTATATTGATATGAAAAAAAATGAAATGAAAATGAAATTGCTACCTTAGAGAAAGAAAAGAGATTTGTGTTGATAAAGAAGTCCAACTTTATCATAGAGATCAACAAAGTAGACTTTAGCTGCTACCTCTTCAAATTATGTAAAAATTATTGTAATACATGAAGCGAGTCGTGAATGATTTTGGATAAGGACAATTAATCAACATGTTCGAGTATAATAAATAATGTTGAAGCAAATTGTTATTTGTGTCACCATGACCACAACTTTCAGATGTTTATTGGGTTGTTTCACTCCTCCTTCCTTGATGGCCAAAAGCCAAAGGGGATGAAGGTTGTGTGGTCGTTGTTACAGATACTGTAGTATTGCATGTTTGATTTTATTATGTTGACAATTTCTGCTTCATCTTATTAGATGGATGCCCATAATTATCCTAAGAGGGGGAGAAATGATGTATTCCTTTTTCCTTAATCAATGTTTTTATCTTACTGGATTTTTCCTTGATAAGGTTTTTAACAAGATAACTCACACTATGAGGATTATACTCTTTTTCCTTCATTAAGAGTTTTCCCCAATGTTTTTTTTCTTAGTAAAGTTTTAACGAGGCATATCTCTATGGACATCCAAGGGGAGTGTTATAAAATATTATTAACGTGGATGTCCACATCCTAATTTGTTGATATCCAATTAGATAGATATATCTTAATATGACAAAGATTTGATATAATATTGTGTATCATACTCTTAGGCTATAAATAGACAGTTGGGTGCTCATTGTATAAGACACCATTGAAATTATCAATAGAATAAAAATCGCACACTTCCTTCTCTATTCTTTCTCTTTTTCATCTCTACTACTCTCCTTGTTATTTCATAACAATTTAACTTTTATAGTGCGTGATTGAAGTGGATTTCTCAAGATGAACACTTTCCTATTGATGGTATTATGTGGCTTAGAGAAGGGGGGTTGAATCTAAGCAGGAGTTTTTGAAAACTTTTTGTTGAAGGGTTATCTCCTTAAATTCTTATATTTGGGGAGACAAGTTTTTAAAAAATCTTTAAAACAAAATTTTGATTGAAAGAATGGAAGCTGTAAATAATGAAAGAAAGGGAGATCACGCAAGGGATTTATACCGGTTCGATTCCTAAGAGTTAGTAATCTACGTCCAGTTCTTCAAGTACCTATTTCAATATTCTTTCACAAGATTTCCAGATTATAAACATTAATTCAACAGAACAAACTCTCGAGTGGTGATGGATCAAAAAACTCTCAAGAACAAATAACAAACAAATGGCTCTTCCAGAAATGCTCTCTACTCATCCTTTTTCACTCTCTAGGTCTCTCAAGCATTAGAGCTTCTCTCACAAATAAAACAAGGTTTGAACAAGGAGATTATATAGAGATTTTCAGATTGAACCTTGAGAGGAGAAACAAGAATAGAATAATGGCTTCAGGTTGTAAGTATAATAGCAGGCTTTTTGGTTCTTCTCTTTTTTTGCCTTGATAGGTCACATCATTTCCCTTTTTATACTCCGAAAATTCTGACCGTTCGTAATTTGAATTTCAGAACGTTTGCAGGTGAGCTGAGCTGTTTTCTTCTCATTTGCTCGTACATGTCCTTTTGTACTAGGAGAAATCATTTTATCTGTTGTACAATTTTCTTTGTACCTTTTCTCTCTCTTCTTTTTCAGAAATTCTGGCGCCTTAGCTTGCTGCAACACGTTTCATTTTCATTTCTTTCTTTGAAAATTCTGACGCCTTTTCTTTTTCTCACTGCTACACGTTATTAATCTCTCTCTATCCCTTCAAATGTTAGCAGCATATATAAATATTTCGTTATGTACTTTGCTGCTTATTTTGCTTTTCGATAATTTTCTTTATGTCCCTTCGATGTAGGCTTTCTCCTCTTTTCCATATTTTATTTTCATTCTAACGCCTCCAATATTGCTGCTTCTCAATTTTCCAATGCTTCCTAGCTGCATAGTTGGCTTGCTTCCTGCAGCCTTTATTCATGTCAAGTCTCTTTCTTTTCAAAATATAGCATATATAAATATTTTCTTTGCTTTTTCTATTGTCCAAAATTTTCGGCTTGTCAGCACCATAGGAAACATATTTTTCTTCTCTTTCTTCAGCGTCAGTGCCTGCCATTTTTCATTTTGGCATCATAAAAAAACTGATGGCTACTTCTTTAAAGTGAGTTGGGCCAATCAATTTGGGCTTCATCTGCTTAGCCTTTGTTTCACACATAAAACCGAACAGGGCCTTAAGTCAAGTTGTTTGGCCAAAATTAAGTAAGCCTAAAACACTAACACACTCATTAAAAATATTTACACAATGTTTGTCATCATTAATTTATGCAAATTGAATCAACACCTATTAACTAACAAATGAATTTCAAAATATTGTCATCATTTCTCAGACATGTTTGGGCTAATTAAGTTATTATTACTATGTTTTGAGTTCTCTAAGTGATGTGATAATATAAAGTATTAGATGACATTATTATAGCATATTCTCTCTCCTCGGCACTGTGTAAGGCAAAGCATACATGCTAGAGTTCACTTAGCAATAAAATTTGTACTTTGGAACGTGATCACCACATTTATGAAGGGAAAAAAAACTATAGCCCTTGAGCAAAAGTTTTGCTTTGGGTGAGTTCATGCTCCAAAAGGGACCAAGATTAAAGTTGTATAATTAAACGCACAGTAGATTGAAAAAAGGAAATTAACTATCAAAAGGAGAGAACTTTGAATTTTTCTTTCTTTTATCTTTTCTCTAATTTATTTTTTTTAGAGCGAACATTCTTTTTAATCATAACATTTCAAAATTAACATAAGCTTATTGGTGCTATTTTTCTTTTTTTATATCTGTTTAATCTTAGCACTTTGAATTTTAGCATTAATTTTATCTTTCTGCCAAATAATTAGTAATAAGAGAAAATGCAATGAAATTAATGCCAAAATTTAAAGTATTATAATTAAATTTATACTAAAAACTTTTTCATGACAAAACTGATAATTATAAATGGATAATTAAGATGATCCACCAAACCTGAAGATCCAAACCAAACCAATGGGATATTGGTTCGGATCGATTCGAGTAATCGATTCATTTTAATTAAAGAAGAATCAAACCAAACTAATTATTATTGGTTCAGATTTAAATTTTTAATTTTTCACTCAATCACCCAAACACCCAACACAATCAACTTTTTTTAAAAATAAAAAATAAAATTGTAATACTTTTCAAAGCTTTGCACTTCATTTTTTTTTAGTAGAGCCATTTTTATCTTCTTTATTTAGATTTGTTTAAGGTGTTTATCTATTTACACCATTATCGATTATATTGTAACCAAGCTTTACACTACTATTAGCTACCATAGGAATAAAAACTTGTAAAAGATATAAATAATTCTTTGCATTTTATTTCAACCCAATGACCTAAATTAAACCCACCCGAACTTAATTGCATGGATTTGGTTCGGATTTGTCAAAAAAAAGTTTTAAAAACCAAATCAAACTAACCCAACTAAATTTAATCATTTCAGATTTTTTTTATTCAAATCCGAACAAAACCTTTACACCCCTAACTGATATTAACTTCAAAATATTAACAAAAAAAAATATATGGGAAATTTTTTTTGCACACCTAGCTATTACACACCAATTACACACTTAGGCTATTTTTGCAAACTCAAATTTAGATGACGCAAAAACAACTGTCCTTACTCCTCCCTCCTTTTCACAACTAAAACCGTTTCTTTCTTTTTTCTTTTAAGTATTTTCTTTCATTTTTTT
>QANU01065369.1:128450-141563 GCA_003254905.1 Nissolia schottii | reverse complement strand
CCTATCATCAGCTATTCCAACACATGTATACATTATTCTGGTGAACAATTTAATCTGGACAAATGACACTAATTTATGTAAGTCCAAAAATAATAATTATTATAATTATTCCAACATTCTCCCACTTGGACAACATAAATTAGATTACAACAAAATAAACATTAATCCAGATCATTTTACACTATGTGGCCACAATAAATACCAGAATAACACAACGTTTTTAACCGCAAAATCCAAAATGAAATGTATAAGTATTCCATTACTGCAGAAAATCACACTCGAAGGAGTAATGATATCATACAGAAACAAAAAACCACTACACTTCAGTGACCTTATGAACGTAAAAATATTTGTCCCAATCATCCGCCCAAGATGCTATACGAGATTGAAAGACAATCTCGTTACAATAATAACATGAGACTGGGTCCAAAATGTCTCAATATTATGCCATTATACAACAACAATATAAATAATTCCAATTGCGCAAATCATAATAAACAAATTATGGCAACACAGGATAATTGTCGTCACAGCAATAAATAATTATTGTTAAATGTTTCAATAAGACGACAACATATTATATGAGATCCAAAAGAAGAATTACATGTGGGAAAACAACTCCCACTAAACCAATACATCAAAAAGATCTCACTACACCCATTCGGGTTACATGCTCAACAAAAACTTTAACAGTTGATCCCTTGGTTAGAGGATCCGCAATCATAAGCTCTGTGGGAATATGCTCAACACGAGTTTGAAACTCTTGAATTTTCTCTCTAACAAACATGAATTTTTTGTCAAAATGTTTTTAGTGCTTCGTTGTATTATTGTTACGAGAAAAACTCACCACAGCAGAGTTATTACAATATATATTAAGAGGCCTAGAGATACTCTCCACAATGCCAAGATTAGCAATAAAATTTTTCAACCAAATCGCTTGACGCGTAGCCTCATAACACGCTATATACTCTGCCTCCATGGTTAAAGTAGCTGTAAGTGTTTGTTTAACACTTTTCCAAGAAACAGCAGCTCCGGCTAACATGAATATGCACCCAGATGTAGATTTGAAATCATCTGGGCAACCACCATAATCAGAATCTGAATATCCTTTCACTTCAAGTTGATCTGACCTTCTATAAGTTAACATAAAATCTTTGGTACTTTGCAGATACCGCAAAACTCGCTTTGCAGCTTGCCAGTGAGCCAGACCAGGATTACTCAAGTATCTCCCAAGCACACCAATAACAAAAGCAAGATCTGGACGTGTGCAAAATTGGGCATACATAAGGCTGCTAACAGCGGAAGCATAAGGAATTTTCTCCATTTCTGCTATTTCACCATCATTTTTAGGACACTGGGATTTAGAAAATTTCTCTCCTTTTTGAATGGGAGTAGTGCAAGCCTTGCAGAACTTCATGTTAAATTTATCCAAAATCCTGTTAATGTAGCTTTTCTGAGATAATCCAAGAATGCCACGACACCTATCACAATGAATCTCAATGCCCAGAACAAAAGAGGCATCACCAAGATCCTTCATATCAAAATGAGTCGTCAGCATTTGTTTAGTCTCATACAAGAAATCAACATCATTGCTAGCCAGAAAAATATCATCCACATATAGCACGAGAATGACGAACCTGCTCCCACTAAACTTCAAATAAATGCACTGATCGACAATATTTTCCTTGAACCCAAGAGAAGTGACAACATTATCAAATTTCAAATACCACTGTCTTGAAGCTTGTTTCAAACCATATATCGATTTTCGCAACTTACAGACCATGTGTTCCTTACCGTTTTCAATAAAACCATCAGGTTGCTCCATATACACATCCTCAAAGAGGTCACCATTCAAGAAAGCAGTCTTCACATCCATTTGATGAAGCTCCAGATAAAAATGAGCTACAAGCGCCATCACAATACGAAAAGAGTCTTTAGTAGAAACTGGAGAGAATGTCTCCTTATAGTCTATGCCTTCCCTTTGATTGTATCCTTTTGCAACAAGCCTAGCTTGTATCTTTCCACTTCTCCATTTGCATCGCGCTTAGACTTAAAAACCCATTTGCAACCAATAGTTTTGCACCCAGCAGGCAGTTCTACCAAATCCCAAACACCATTATTTTTCATAGAAGCCAGCTCATCCTCCATGGCAGCCTTCCACTGTAAATTCTTGGAATTAGAAATGGCCTCATGAAAAGAAATAGGATCGGTATCCTCAACAGAATTAAATTCATGCTCTTGCAAATACACAATATAATCCTTGAACCTAGTAGATCTAGCAGACGTAGAAACTCTACTTGACCTTCTAGGCACAGGTTCAACAACATCTGGATTTGGAACATCAGCTTGAACAATATGCTCAACATCAATATCATCAATATGGTTAGCACCATCGTTAGAAACCAAACCAGATGGAATAGATCCTGCAATGGGTACAATAGGAATAGGAAAATCAACATGCTCCTCCCTAAAATCAATCACACGTCTGCGTAATTATATCACCTCCTGAATCCCCTTCAAAATAAAATGCACGATCAGATTCAATGATTCGAGTGGTGTGATTAGGACAATAAAATCTGCATCCTCTGGACCCAATGCTATAACCAACAAAAAAACCAGAAATAGTTTTGGGATCAAGCTTCTTGCTCTCTGGATTGTAGAGTCTAACTTCTGCTTTACAACCCCATACATGGAAGTGCTTTAGAGTAGGACTTCTTCTTGTCATGAGTTCATAAGGAGTTTTCGGAACAGACTTACTCGGCACATGATTCAAAATATATGCAGCGATTTTCAAAGCTTCTCCCCATAAGAAAACTGGAAGAGTGGAATGACTGAGCATACACCTCACCATCTTCATAAGTGTACGGTTACGCCTTTCAGCAACTCTATTTTGTTGTGGAGTGCCAGGCATAGTGTACATTGCCTCAATGCCACATTCTTGCAAGAATCTAGCAAAAGGCCCAGGATTCCTTTCTGTTTCATCATACCTCCCATAGAATTCACCACCTCTATCAGAATGTACACACTTAATCTGAGCATTAAACTTCAATTCAACAGCAACTTTGAACTCCTTAAAAGAATCAAAAGATTCTGATTTTTCACGCAACAAATAGACCCATCCATATTGCGAGAAATCATCAGTGAAAGTGATGATGTACCTATATCCTCCTAAGGCAATAGGAGTAATAGGCCCACAAATATCTGTATGAATCAACTACAAAACCCCATCTCTTCTAGAACCCTTAGCCTTTCTAGGCCCTGTAGTGAACTTCCCTTTAACACAGTCAACACATGTATCAAAATCAGAGAAGTCCAAATTATGAAGAATGTCCTCCTTAATCAGCCTCTCCATTCGTGCTCTGGAGATGTGACCCAACCTCTTATGCCATAACATGGAAGAACTTTCGATCACTCTACCACGCTTGTTTCCAATAATGCTACAAACATCTGATCGATGTTGAGGAGAAGAAAGAGAATCAAGATTTAATAGGTACAAACCATTTGATAAAATGCCAGAACCAACTGAATTTGAGTCACGGAAAATTTCAACTTTATTATCACCAAAAACAAACGTAAAACCACATTTGTCCAAAACAGAAATGGAAATTAAGTTTCTCCTCATGGTAGGAACATAAACAACATCTTTAAAAAACAAATCATATCCACTACTTAATTTCAAACTTGCAGTCTCAATGTGTTCCACTCCAACGTTAGCACCATTACCAACTGCAACTGAAAGCTCTCCATCACTTGGCCTTCTCCTGGTTTTGAGTTCCTACAAGGAATTGGTAACATGAATAGTCGCACCAGCGTCTAATCACCAAGTATTAGATGGAACATCGACAAGGTTTGATTCCAAGCATACTAGAGCCAGGGGAATACCTTTCTTCTTCTTCTCTAGCCAATTTTTGAACTTAAAACAGTCTGCTTGTTTATGTCCAAAAACATCACAAAACTTGCACTTCCCCTGAAATTTATGCTTCACCCCAGATGATTCGCCAGCTTCATAAACAGATGCAGGCCCACTCTTCTCGCCACCTTTCTTTTTAAAATGAACCTTGGTAGTCTTCCCTTTCCAAAAATTTTTCTTCTTCTCAGCATTCTTATGAGAGGTATACTGAACAGCATGGCCTTTATTTTTCTTCATAGACTGTTCTTCTTGAGACAGAATAGAAATCAACTCATCCACTGACCATTCTTCTTTCTGAGCATTGTAGAAAGTTCTCAACATGTCAAACTTAGAAGGAAGAGAATCCAATATCTGCCACACTAGGAAATCCTCCCCTAAAACAACCTTCATAGACTTGAGTTTATGGTACCAATTAGTGAGCTTCATAACGTGTTCACGGACACTACCAACACCATCATACTTAGTCTTAGTCAACAAACTAAGATAGCTCGACTTTTCAGTCTTATCAAACTTCTTAAACTTGTTCCCTACATCCACCAGAAATTTCTTAGCATTGGTGGCTTCAGGAATATTATCCTTGATGGTCTTCTCCATGTTATGCTTCATGGTCATCAAGCATATCTTGTTGGAATCCATTTGTCATATTTTACCTTCTCCTCAGCAGAAGAGTTAGCAATGGGTGCAGTAGGCTCATCCTCAGTAAGAGCAACATCAGCACAAGAAATTGCTAAGGACAGTTTAACTGAATCTACCCAATCCTCATAATTAGTTCCATTCAGCTTAACCAAAGAGCCTAAGTGCATAGGCAAGGCTGGAATTGAAAATATCGATAATAGTTTTGTTAAGCATATTAACCCACAAAATTTGTTGAGCTTTCAATACAATATTACATCCTTAAGGCTAATATCGAGAGGATACTGAAAACCTTAAGGATATAACATACCATTCATCAAGAATTATATAAACAAAAACGAACCAAAGGGTAAGTTTTTCATTAATATAAATCTTAATGCAACAATAGACACAACAGCGTACGAAAGAATGATATCCTAACATAATCCGACTCGCGAAGGCGAGTTTACAATTATGTAAGACATCCAACAGTTCTTTTAATTTTAAAAAATATTAGCACAGTCCGACCCGCGAAGGCGAGCACTCAACCGTGCAGAATATTTAACAAAATTTATCCATATACAAAATTTAGCCATGTACACATATATTATAATCAACAATATAACAAATAAACAAATGCAAGGTCTTTATAATAATAAGAACAATATATATATGCATAATAACTACAATGACCACTGCAACTTTGAGAACGTATAATATATATGGTACATAAAAAAATAACAACAATTTTCTTTAAGTATTTATCATTTAGTTATTTATAAGTAATTAAAACATATTCTACACAAAATTAATATTTTTTCTGATGCCCAGAAAAATAATTAAAAAAACCAAAAATTTTATTTCACTGAAACAGGGCAGAATCATAATCAAATTATAATTACCAAATTTCAATTTTTTTTTTAATTTCTCACGCACAAATTTTAACCATTCGATAAAAAAATATGGATACATCATCTTTCCCATCTCAAGCCCCATTAGGAGGTTCTGTTGAAATAATTATAATTTGAATTTGGATATTGAGGATTTGATGATGGAGAATTTTGGATATTGTACGGGTAAGGAGTAAGGACTAAAAGAGAAGTAATTAGCCAAGCAACCATGAAGGATCCCAACCAAATTTGAAGCGTGACAACCTTTCATACTCAGAGACTAGATTGACCGAGACCTATGACCTGGACGAAGCCAAGTGTGGCCGCAATGCATGCAGATAGGCCAAAACACATATCAATAATCGTAACACAAATTCTTTCTCCCAGAATGCTCTCTTGTAAGTTTTCATTGTTTTCGTCCCTCCAACGATGCTAGTTATTAATTAATCGTTATATCACCAATATCTCTTTCAATACTCAACCAAATTACACCATTCCAATTGGGTTAATTTCAGAATTTGATCCTCTACAAAAATCCTAAGGTTTGATTTCACAATTTTAGCAATTAACTGGTTCATGAATCCGAAAATAAAATTGGGAAATTAGGGTTCATACAATCCAAAAATTAACTCAAATTAACCATTCTCTATACACATAGATTGCAGAAAAAACAATGTTAATTTCACAGCCATAATCAGAATCAAACATGGCTCTGATACCAATTGAAAGAAATTATTATGTTTGTTCTAATCACAGCATATGAAATGTAAACAATTTTACATAGTGATAGAGAATAGAAATTGTTACCTAGAATTGAAGAAGCAGAGGCCATTTTGTTTGGTGCCTGCAGAGAAGAGAAATGGGGAAAAAAAATAGAAGAAGAGGAAGAGTTTCTTCCTAGCTCTATGTCAGGCAACAGTTCAGGCTTCCTAAAGCCCATATTTATTTTATTCTTAATAGGGAGAATAAAAACTAACACAGGGTAGGTGAAGGGACTCTCCCATACATTAGACAATAATGGACCTAGCCCACCTATCATCAGCTATTCCAACACATGTATACATTATTCTGGTGAACAATTTAATCTGGACAAAAGACACTAATTTATGTATGTTCAAAAATAATTATTATTATAATTATTCCAACACCCCATTGATTGGTTATCAAAGAGTAGTGACATTTTTTTTTAATTAAAATTGTTTAAAAAATAAATATCTGCATTTATCATCATCGTTGATTACATTTTAACAGTTCAGACGTGTGTACTTCAATCTCTAAAATGCAAATTGCAACTTAAAGGAGCCCAATACAAAAATATCACATCCATAATAGACTTTTAATTTTTTTTATTTAACAATATGATTAAATTTTATATTTAAGTCAATTTTTTATGTCAATATATTTATATTCAAATTGTATAATTTCCTTGCATTGCATTGTTAGGGAAATTATATTTCCTTAATCTATTTTTGTGGGTTATATATAATTATGAATATAATCATATTAGCTATTTTTTATGACTTATAATATGTTGGTCTCACTAATGTTTTAAAAATTAAATAAAGGAATAAGTCAAACTACTTTATTGATTTGGACCCGAAATGAGTAATAGTCGTTCCCCTATTTTTTTATTGGCTTTTAGGGTTTTATGGAAACCACTAGCCAATTATAAATAGGTAAGGAGAGTTTTGGTCCCCAACACATCAAAATCAAATAAGCAGTCTCTTTTCCATCTGAAGAACTGTGCTCATGCCCCATCAAGGGGAATACAGAGATTTTGATTACGGAAGACCAAGAACCGCAAATCCAAATGTTAATTGGTAACATCATTCGACTCTTGTATATTTAGGAATTCAGGTACACTTTGGCATCTAGTCTTTTTTTATTTTTATTTTTATGATTTAACATGGATTGTCTTGAGATTATCGAATTAAGGATTTCTAACAAGTGGTATCAAAGCCATCTATGATCGAATCATTGAGAAATTATTTAAGAATTCAGTAAGGATTGGATTCCATATAGTTACAACGTTTACAATCAATTTATTCTTTTTATGATTGGCAAAGAAATTGATTGCATGACATATATGTTTAATTTGTTTGGATTCACATTCTGGATTGGATTCAGTAATGTGAAAGTCACCATTGTTAACCTAAATCGTCAAATGACTAAGGCGTTATAATGTTTTTATCTTTTGGTCTTTCTTTGTGTAGTTGAATCCTTTCGTGTTCATTTTGGGGGGTCAATTTTTATTTATTTATTTATTTAAAGAATTCAAGTATTGATAAGATTTTGACTGATTTTATCTTCAAGATATATATCCTTAAATTTAGAGATTTTTTGCATTAAGGATATGATAGAATCTTAAAGATTTTGAAAATATTGTGATATTCTTTTTTTTTTTTTTGGATCTGGAGTATATTGATGTGATCTAATGTTCATTTAAAGAATTTTGGTTCTTATTTTATTATTATTTTGAATTGTGTTATTTGGATTAAATTATTTACAAGGAAATCAGTTTTGAGATAAATTGATTGAAATAATATGCTACCAAAGTAGTCTCTATTGTTAACGTTAGTTTATTTTCAAACATAAGAAAGAACGTGAGCATGTAATTCATGTGAATATTGATTGGCTCAAAGGAAGATCAACATTTGACCGAATTATATAAACACTTATGATAATAAATATTTTGGATCGTATTATGTTAATTTTGCATTCAATTATTTTTTAAGGATAACAGTTCTTTAAGTAAATTAATTGAGACAACATGTTGCCAAAGTAGCCTCTCTTGTCAAAGTTAATTTATTTTAGAACATAAAGAAAGGTTGTGGGTATGTGATTCATGCAGATATTGATCAGCCCAAAGGAAGGTTAGTATTGGCTGAATTATATGCACACTTGTGGTGATAAATATGTGACAATTATTATGTTCCATGTGAATAATAAGTCAATCCAAAGATAGGCTTATTGTTTGATAGGATTTATTGTCAATATTTGATTACTAAATCAAGAGTATCACTTACAAGTTAATATTTTTGTCCAAGGATTAAATATTAATGTTGTACTCACTATCTTGTAATGGACCATATATATATATATTTGAATGTATGTGAATATATTGTTTTGTTCTACTTTTTTGCTTATGTTATATTTGTTAACATCAACTTTATTTCCATGAGGAGTAAGACTAACTTGCTGCTTTTATGGACAAACGTTCCAATAGGACTTTGAGAAGTGAGATAGTTCAAATTGAATAAGTCTCATTATTATCATTGGTAAAATTTTAGAAACATTCAGGGGCACTATGTTCAAAAGGGTTACCACTGCTAATGAATTTTCTTTAAAAAAATGCTTTGCCAAAAACAATAGGGCTGAAACAAGTTCAATTACATCGAACATGATTTCAATAAAGCATAAAGTAAAAGGAAATATAAGGGATTACATCATGGACATGTCTCATCTTGCTTTTAAAAAAATGCACTATAGTTAGAGTTATTTGATAATTGCTTGTGCAAATAGTTTTTGGGTTTCTCTTCTAGTAAAATTCAGTTTAAGATCAGTTATAACTGATAAAAAGATAAATGGTCTCTTAATGAGATCATTTCTCATTTGTGTAAGAAGAACTCTTAAAGTAAGAAAAGATTGAAAGCACTTACTTGACAGTATCTTTAAGGACAACAATGTTGAATAAGGATAAAGAAGCTGCAAAAATATGTCCACCTCAAAAGAAACAACTTTATGAATTTAGTTGTTACTTTTGTTAGAGTTATGGGCATATGAAGAACGATTGTGTCAAATATCGTGATTGGCGTATAAGGATAGACACACTTCTCATTTTGGATTGTTCTAAGGTTGATTTAGTATTAGTATCAAAGCACACTTGGTGTGTAGTTTTTTTTTCGCTTTATTACTTGCATAAGTGTGCCTAAGCAATGATTTTTTTTTTTTGAGATGTCAAAAGCCAAATGATGCTGAAAGATTCATCTATGTGGGACAATAAAAATAAAAATAAAAATTTAGTGAAAGTTGAGGCAATATGAACTTTTGAATTGTTGTTAAAGATTTGCTATTATTTGGATTTGAAATAGACAAATATTTGATTGTCTGTAGACAAAATTTGGGTTTGATTTCTACTTTGGGATAATTTGGTTATTCTTATTCATTTAGAAATAATTGGATTAGTCCATTTTTCATAATTCAAATAGTTTCTTTTATATAACATTGACTCTTTTTAATCTTGCGTGAGTTTTGTTGGGGCTATAAAGTGCAAATTAACCATTGAGAATCGTTGATCCTTTTCATTTTACAGACTTTTATGTATGTGTTTAGTGTTTTAAGGGAAAACAAGTGAACATGAAGAGATTATATGTCAACAGATCTTCGAACATCTTTGGACTTATTCATATAGTTTTTTGTGGCTATTCTCTTCGATTTCATGGAATGGTTTTCGTAGACAATTTTTGTTACAGATATCTTTTTCTCCTTTATGAGAAGTTTCAATCATTAGATGTGTTCAATTTACTCAGGGTTGAGTTGAAAATCAACTTGACAAAAACATTAAAGCTATTAAATCTAATTGTGGTGGTAAATGCCATGGTAGGTATAGTGGATCAGGTGACACTTTCATGATTAAAAGTTGTGGCTTACATCTTTAATAAAGTTCCAACTAAAGTAATGATCAAAACACCTTATGAATTATGAATTGGTAGAAAGCCAATATAAGACATTTAGACATTTGGGGTTGTCCAGCTAAGGCAAGGCCTTTTAAAGCCAAATATAAAGAAACTGGACTTAAGAATGATCAACATTTATTTTGTTGGATAGTTAAAAGATTTAAGGGGGTATAAGTTTTACATGTGATTGCACAACTAGGTCAATTTTGAGATAAAGAATGCCTAATTCTTTAAGGATTGTTGAGTTTGGGGGGGGGGGAATAAAATTAAAGACTTTGTCTTTAAAGAGGAATCTATCTCCAATCAAGGTCAATGAGTTATTCCTAAAGAACAAACTCAACAACCTCGAGAATAAATGTCATTAAGGAAATACACTAAAGAAAGAAGAATTTATAGGGTCTAATGATTAAATCATATTCAGTTGAAGGACCCTTTTAGGACAATAATGACATTTGTGGTGGGTTCTGATCTTAAGGTACATTAGACAGATATAAAGATTGTGTTTCTCAATGGTGACATTGATGAAATGATTTACATGTTGTAATCATAAAACTATGAATTGAGAGATACAAAGAACATGGGTTGCAAATAAAAGAAATCCACCTATGTTCTTAAGCAAATATTTATTAATGATATTACAAATTTCATCAAGTTATTATGCCATTTGGTTTAGAGATAAATATGGTTGATGATTGTACATACCTTAAGTTCACTGGGAGCATATATATATATATATATATATATATGTATGTATGTATGTATATATATTCAAGCATTTATAGAAAATTGACATGCATAACTGTGGACTAAAAGAAACCCCTGTTGTTAAAGGAGACAAATCTAGTCTCATTTAACGCTCTAAGAATGATTTTAAAACTAAAGAACTATAGAAGTTTCCCTATGCTTCGGCAGTGGAAGTTCTAATGTGTGCTTAAGTTTGTACGCCTACAGATATTGCGTACATTTGTTTTTTGGTTGTTAAGCAGATATTTGAGTAATTTGAATGGGGCATCGGATAACAGCCATAAGGTTTTTATGGTATCTTTAGAGAACAAAACACTTCATGTTCACATACAGGAAGTTGGATTAGGTAGAGATCATTAAGGATTCAGACTTTGAATTTGGTGGATGCCAAAATAGTCATAAATCCAATTTAAGCTATATTTATATGCTTGATAGAGAAGCTATCTAGAAGAATGTTGAGTAAACATTGATTGATTCCTCTACCATTGCATTTGGTTTAATAGCTTGTTATTGGGCATCTAATTATGTAAAATGACTGTGGACTTTTGTCATATGGGCTGCAAATTATGGATGAAATTGAAAGACCATTAAGTTGTATTGTGAAAATATTTTAGCAGTCATATAAAGAAAGAGTTAGAGTGGTTAATTGTTTATAAAGTATATTAGCACAAACTACAAGGTTGCAAATCCGCTCATTAAGAAACTACCACCCAATGTCTTTCATGAGCTTATTGCTCATATGAGTGTAATATCATTTTAATGATATGCTAGATTAGTGGGAGTGTGCATTGGGATGCTCATTTATGTTAGACAAACCTTATGTTTAAGGATATTTTTCTGCAGAAATAAAGTATTCAATTATTTTGTTTTCACTCTGAATTATTTTGATTTCATAAAGAATAAAGTTGGACCAATTGAAAATAAACATGAATGATAAGGGTCCTGTATATTTGAGAATCAAATGTCAAATAACATCATTCAGCTCCTGTGTATTTGAGAATTGATGTACACTTTCACATCTAGTCATTTTTTTTTATTTATAATTTAACTATTGAGATTATCGAAGTAAGGGTTTCTAACATGCATGAGTACAAACTCTAGTATTTCCACGTATAAGACTGAACAGGGGAACAATCAGAATCGTATGTACTGAACATAAGAAAGAACACTTAAGTGTCCGTGCCTAATTAACATGGTGGAAAGGCATCAAGACTTAAGGTGTTTCTTAAGCAGGTCGTGTTTCTTTATTGGACTTTCCACTTGCCCAATTTGTAAGCAAAAGCAATTTTGCATTTGCTTTGCAATTGACATGTACACTCAATATTTTTGCAATTTTAATTTTAAGTAAACATAATCTTACTGGCTTATATATAGGCATATACTTAAAGTGAGTGTTGTTACTTTTAGTGAAGATACACAGTTATTTTTATGTCTCGCAAAATTTACTTTGAATGTTAAAATAGTATTTTTATACAAAAATTATAAATTTTTTTGAAAAAAACCAGTAAAATTAAAAAGTTCTCACTAAGCCAAGAAGAAAAAAATCACCAAAATGACTTAGAAAATGTTCGTAGTACACGTATTAAAATTTAAAACTAAAATTAATGAGATAACCTTAAATTTTGATAAGAGTATATATAAAATGAATAAGGGAAAGTTAAGATAAAAAGTATTTTCCGAGCAATTTGCAAAGAAAAAAAATGATTATATAGAAAAGAAAAGAAAAGAAGAAAAGATAAAAATGACAGAAAAGAACAAATAAAACGAACGCGTTTGGACACAGACGCAGCAGCAAGCAAGCAAACGAAGGAAACCCACCGTGAGCCAAAAGCAAAACTATTCATTCAGGGACAGAGACTCTCTCTCTCTCTCTCTCTCTCTCTCTCTCTCTCTGTTCATTGAATTTGATCGTCTCAATCCTCAACGTTATTCGCAGTGTGTAAAGCTCGAATCTTTCGGGTATTGGGTCGCGGTTTCTCTCTAAACCTTTCCGATCGATCCAATCCTTTACCCAATCCCCATGGCTGCGATCGGACACAACAATCTCAATGCCAAACTGGTGGGTCTCCACACCTTCGTTTCTCGCTCCGCTCTTTCTCTTTCCGTTCCGATAATGCCCTCAATTCAATTTTCATGTTGGTTTTTTACCCTGAATATGTCTCTTATCAGGTTCTGCTCGGGGATATGGGTGCCGGAAAATCCAGCCTCGTTTTGCGCTTTGTCAAGGGTCAATTTCTGGAATTTCAGGTTTCTTTTTTAAAACCTTCTTTTTTTTTTTTTT
>QANU01065369.1:89189-128403 GCA_003254905.1 Nissolia schottii | reverse complement strand
TTTTGGGCGGGGGGGGGGTGGGTTTATTCGTTTTGGATTGGGGAATTCTTAAATTTTTGAAGGGCTTGCTTGGTTTGTTTGCTGGCATTTTTTTTTTATTGGGTTCGTTATGTATGACGAAAATATATTCTGAATTAGAGGTTTTTTTTTATCGCCTGCATGTGTTGAGTTTACTTAATTTGTGTTGATTTGGGAATGTTATTGGTAGATTAGAAATGGGTTTATGATGTTTCACATCAAGTGTTTTTGAAAATTATGATGGAGGATGGGGGAATTCCAGCTGGTTGATTGCAAAAAGCAACAGCTTAATTTCATCATGAAGGGTTATGAAGGTGGTGACTAGTGAGACCAATTTGTTATAGTTTTGAAGCTTAATATTATATACCCATGAAAACAATTATAAATTGGGGAGCATAACTTCTTCTCTTTGCGATTGTGCGTCTCAATTGTTTTGGGTTTTTGAGAGCTTCTATTTTGTTCCGAAGACTTAAATGCAGAGGAAGGTGAGGATTATGTTGCTGAGTTTATGTGGTTTTTTTTTGTTGTCTTAGGAATCAACGATAGGGGCAGCATTCTTTTCTCAGACGTTGGCAGTAAATGATGCAACAGTGAAATTTGAGATTTGGGACACAGCGGGGCAAGAGAGATACCACAGCTTGGCTCCCATGTACTACAGAGGTGCTGCTGCTGCTATCATTGTCTATGACATTACAAGCACAGTATGATATCTTTCCCTTTGTATCTTTCAGAATACCTATTTTAGTTGGTAATATTTGGTATACATTGATTTGCTGCTTTTTTGACATTGAATTTATTGCTGCTATTTATTTCTTGCTTGTGTGCTATAATCTAAAATATGTAAAATGATGGGAGAAAGATAAGAGACATGGGGGAAAAAAATGATGCAGCCTGTGTGCAGTGCTTGATAGGTCTCAAATCACTACGAAGAATAGTAATAGTAAATCTTATGTTAAGGTTGAGCTTTGTTGTACTGAACCATGTGGATGAGCAAGTCCTTTTACAATTCTTAGATCCTGAAAGTGTATTCTGGTCTGAAGTTATAGTGTTTTCAATGATTTCCCTTATCTTTTGATTGCTTGAAAAATAATCAAAGCTTTGAATATTTTACCCTCTGTGGTTAGAACCGTACAATTCACGGTTCGAACCGTACGATACGCTGAATCGCACCGATTCCGTATCGGCGAGTCTGATTTGCGGTTCGGGCAAATCAGGAGAAGGGTGGGTTTTGATTTTTTTTTTTTGGGGGGTTGGGTTAAACCTTCACATGAAATGGGCTAAAGGCCAAATGGGTTGAAATAAGCCATTTGACGAGAAACAAAAGAGAAATCTGACCCAAAAATAAAAAAGAAGAAAAAATGATTTCTAAGGGAATGGATTTGGTATTTTAGCTATCTTGACCTTTAAGACTAGTGTTTATGATGGTATTTTGGTATTAGGGAATGGATTTGGCTTATAATGCTTTACTATTTCTTCAATTATACTACTTATTATGTTATTTGTTACTTTTTACGCATTTTCTTTATGTTCTATGTATCTAATTTTGTTATTTAGGCTATTTATGAATGTTTTCTGTTACTTACTATTTGAAACGATTCACGAGTTGACAACTATGATTTTATTGAACTGAGTTGTGTCCCAGAGAAATCTTTATCATTGATTAGTGTCCAATTTTATAAGTTTTGAAACATTGTATTGCTCTTGTCATGGAAACCTGAATTTTCATTTTTTTAAAAGAAGTTGCACAAGACATTGCAGTACAAACATCATTATCATTGTATGCGCAGGGTCCACTAGTTATAATCATTGCTATCCCTTCTTTTTTTAAACTAATGAATGATATGGTGAACATTGGATTATTGTTGGTGCAAAATGTTGAAAAATGAGTATAATGGGTCAACATTTCGAGTTTCTGTAAAGAAAACATCATATTTTTCCTAGAAGAGGAGTGGATCAAATCTACTGGCAGGTTCTTTCCTTTGACCTGTATATTCTTTTGGGAGGTTTGATACTATGCTTTTAGCAATTATTTTATCTGTATTTACTTCGGCGTTCTATGAACAGGACTCATTTACGCGAGCTAAGAAGTGGGTTCAAGAGCTTCAGAAGCAAGGTATTTTTTTTTCTATAGAGAAATGAAGTTTAAAGATCAAAAAGTGAGATCGAACTATTTCTTAACCATTTACAAACTGACATCCTTCAAACTCCTTTTGAATTTTTTTGTTTTATTAGAACTTGGCGGTTAGAATATCTAACATTAATGTTTAATGAAACTCTAAAGTCATGTTTAAACATACATGGGTGGATTATACATGATTTGTGAGAATGTTTCTCAGAGTGAAAATATTTTGAACAGTTAGGGGAATTTGAGGTTCCATTTGCTTAGAGCCAGAGGCGCCCATTACAGTTTGAGTTTATTTAACATGTAATCTATGATATATAGGCTTTGGTTTGGCAATGTTGTGGCTCTCTAAAAGCTATTGAGCTCTCTGGGCTCTCTAAAATCTGCTCATGAAAAGTTATAGTAGAAATGTTTGGTAAAATAATATAAAAACTGCTCTCGGTAAGCATAAGCCACCAGAATAGTGTTTGGTTAGTGTATTATTAACTTGCTCAAAAAATATAAAAAAGACTAATGTACATAAATAGTAAATGACAATTTCTATTTTCATGTTCCACTAATTAATTAATGGAAAAATTGAATTCTTTTGTTAAAATTTAAGGTTATACAAGTCTTTTTAAATTTTGGAGAGCTATACCCAGTTCTGAAAAGCCTCTTATGAAAGCTCCCAAGAGCACCATTGGCTCTCAAAAGCAAGGAGCAAAAACTCTCCAACTTTTCTGTTTACCAAACACCAAATGTTGGATTGTGCCTTCTGAGAGTAGGAGCACCCCTCAAAAAGCTTTACCAAACCAAGTCATAATGTACTGTTTTTAATATTTACTTCTTGTTTTTTCCCTGTGCATCTTAATAGAAGGATTTAGCTAACATTGATGTACATTCTAGATCAACAAATAATAGATGACAGTTATGTTGGAAAATAATACTTGAGGGTTTGCTCTAAACATGGGCTACTTTTGGTTTTCCCTTTCTCTAGTAAATTCGTAATTCAGGGTTTGTGGTAGTTGTAGTTGTAGTTGCTTAACTAGATTCTCAAATGATACAGTCATTTGGGTGTTTCTACAGGGAATCCTAACATGGTCATGGCTCTTGCTGGTAACAAAGCTGACTTGGAAGATAAGAGGAAAGTGACAGCTGAAGTAAGTATTGTTGTTTTCCGATATTCCTTTTATGCCATGCTAGCTGTGGAAAGTGATAACTTATAATCTTTAACAATTGTGCTACTGTGTTGTGTGCATATTTTATAAAGAACAATAGGATACTCTGGATTCTGTTCCTAAACTACAGAAAACAGAGCATTGGGAAATGATATGTACTTGTGAATTTTTGGCAGAGAAAATGATCACAGCCATAGTAGACAATGTTTCCATTCTCAAACTTAATTGATTAACAGTTCGGTGCTTCTGAATCTTAAAAGGGTTCAAGTGGGAACTGAATGTTTGCAGAACAAGAGGACTGGATAAAACTGATGGTTTTGTAATGTGATTTATGTGTAGTATTTTCATTTAAGGCCTCTTTGCAAGGTGCAAAATGGATAAACTGTTTGAATTGGACAGTTTGTTTATGGCGATTCTGATTTATATCTTGCTACTTTTCTACTGTTGCATTACTTAAATTTTGACACAAAGGATGATGTAATATCATTTACCACTGCAGCCTGTTTGGATTTTTCTTTTATGATTGATAGCTTGCATTTGTTGTGCTTTGTATTTCATACTCCCATTAATATATTTTGGTGTCATATCTTGGACCTACTAGCTTATCTATTTTGACTCATTGGTATTGCAGGAAGCACGTGCGTATGGAGAGGAAAATGGTCTGTTTTTCATGGAGACATCTGCCAAAACTGCAGCCAATGTTAATGATATATTTTATGAGATTGGTGAGTCCATTCCTATCGTAGGTTGCTTGACGAGGATTTTATATTATTTATTTAATTGAATTGCACTAGGGAAAAAAGTGAAGCTGAGGGTGATATCGGTTTAAAAAGGGGAAAAACTCTAGAGGAAGGATCTGTCCCCCACTTTTACAGGCCAATAAATTGCTGTGATCTTAATGATTGATTGAAGTTTTTAGAAATTCAAAAATTCTTCTGCCATTGGTTTTAGTCTATTATGAAATGGTTGTCCGAAAACACCTCACATTGCCTTCTGCCATGTTTGCAAAACTTGTGTTCAATCTATTATCTCTTTATGGTTGTTATCAAACATTTTTTTACCTTTTACTATGTCCTTATTTTAGTTTGCAGCATTCTTGGACTATTTTTCATCTGTGCCTAGCAGGTGTCTAGTTGTTTTCCAGTTCGTTGTTGTGGCATGTGACTTGTTTATTTACTCTTCATTTTCTGTTAAAGCTGATGTTCTACACGCTGGTTTTGTCATTATATTATTTTGCATCAGCAAACTGTGTTCCTTTTGCCTTGAACTGCTGAACTTTATGTTTCTTGACTTTGAATTGCTTTTGTTAAACAGCGAAGAGGTTACCAAGGGCTCAGCCAGCTCAAAACCCAGCAGGGATGGTTCTTGTTGATAGACCCACTGAAGGATCAAGAGCTGCATCATGTTGTTCATAAGTCTTTTGGGCTTTGCATTTTCTCTCCTTTATCAAATCTTCTTTTCTGTGGTTTGTATGTACTACTGCACACTTTCATGGCACAGTTATGTGGTGTTATGGGCTGCTGCCTAGGTAATGGATGGAATTTACAAAAACACAACTTTATGGTGCAAAATGCAAACTGCAAAACATGTTGCTTGGGATATATATAGTCTTTGATTACCTTGAATTCCTTTGAGCCTTGAGTTAAAAGGACATAGGATAATATGTACATTCCCCTTTGATTGAAAAGATTTTTTTTTCCTCTTTTATCACCCATTTTTTTCCTAGTTATATTATATCTTCCTAAATCACTTTCTTAATAGATTAAATAGATTTTCTTTTGTTCCTTTATCTTTATTTGTTTTTTCAATTTGGTGGATTGGCTTTAATTTTATTTAATTTGATTACTTGACCTTCAAATATGGAAATACCCTATTTGGTTCTTAGACTTTATTCGGTGTTCTATTTGGTTCTTGATATAAATAAAGTGTCAAAGTAGTTTTCAATGTTTTTTGTTATTCTCATTAGTTCTTTTGTCTGTAAGTCTATTGGACAGATGGACTAATGAGAGCGACGGAAAATGTTGTGGATCAAATAGGATATTGAGAGAGACTAACAAGGGCAGCAATATCGTTCTAAGTGGAAGAGGAGACTCATTGACGATTAGCATAGAGAATGAATAGCAAGTAAGAAAGAGAGAGTGGTTAAACAGAGATTTAACAACCAATTTATTTTTTGGATAAATCATTTAAAAGTCCTTCAAATCAGATTTTAAAAAAGTTTAAGTGAAAGATACTCACTCCTCTAATAATTCATGCAAACAGTGAATAAATATTGGTGAAGATACTAAGAAGGGGAAGCCATTAAGCATATAATTTAATCGATGTATTAATCCAATTTTTTTTAAGGCTCTTGATGTATATTTGGTCCAACAATGGGGGGAGGTTCATCTGTGAGTGTGGTGCGTAATTAAGCATANTGTCGGCATGTAAGTGTCATGTACGAATAAATCTCCCTTTTTTTAATTTGTGATATGGTGAATGTTTGATTTAGACAGTTCACATCACAGTTATCCGAAATTTTTAGTGATGTGTGTGAGGCTCATCTGCTGTTAGTCATACGGCAAATAGTAAATGATACCATATTCACTGCCAAATTGTCAATATTGTAATGTTTTATGAAAGTTTTGAATTATTGCTATAAGACATTAAGCACCTGTTAGCTGAAGTTGTTCTTACTCAGTTATTTTAGCAAAACCACACTCAAATATTTGAAGAGCAACAGGTTCGAATCCTCTCAAAAAAAATATGAGTGACATTCCTGCTCAAATATTTGCCTTGCCATTAGTCCCACAAGATATTCTAGAGGAGATTATCTCAAGAGTTGATGTTCATACTGTTAGACGATGCAGAACTCTCTCCAAATATTGGTACACATTTTTAACAAGTGTTGATTTTCAGCTCAAGCATTTGCTAACTTCTCCAAGTATGATTTGGTTGTATTAATGCATTATGGTTATCCATTAATGCAAGGGGCTAACGATGTTTTAAGGTGGGTTAGCACTCAAGATGGAACAGATCTTCCATCTCCAAAACCATTTTCGGTTTTAGGGAAACCAATGTGGTTTTCAGTTGTAGGTGTCAGCAATAGAAATATTTGCTTTAGATTTTCACTCTTAAGATTAGATAGCCATATCTTTATGTGGAATCCAACAACCAAGTTGTTGAGAATCATTGATGATCCAGTTATGGGTCACAAGTTTTTATTTATATTTAGGGATGCTTTTGGATATATACCTAGAAAATTTGGTACACTACCGTGTGCTCCAGGTTTATAAGAAAAACTGGAAATGCTCCGCATTGGTGCACGATTTTTAATTCTGCCACTAATCAGTTGGGTGATGCAGTGAAGATAACTGGTGTCAACATTGGGAAACTTTGTGATGAGAGCTTAACACTGCGAGGTATTACATATTGGCTTAACAAGTATCAGTCGAACCTAAAAAATCCTTCATCAATTTTTTCAGTCAACTTAAAATGTGGGAATTATGAAGACATTTGTATTCCATCTGCAACCAAGCAATACTTCAACGAGGTAATTGGATACATTGTGTTATATATCCTACAATTACTCTCCTGTGACATATAAAATTGATATTTGGAGGGTTCTTAATGAACAACGTCAAGTTGATTGGACTAGATTGTTCACTATATCACATGTTGATATTATTGAAGCTCCCCTTATGTGTCTTAGAGACTTTTTTAGTGGTTATTAGTAATGACATGATGCGTTTTAGATTTCCAGTTGATGGATTGTATCCTTCACGGGTCAAGAAACTTTACTTGGACCTGATTCATATCAGTACTAATCTTCGAAAAAGTTTTCATGCATGTTCATGGAGGAATCTTGTTGAGATAAGGAACATTTTGCTCATTTCTAGATGTCTTTTCCCAGTTTGATGTCGACATAATTCCATGTAAGATTTAAGAGGTTCAAAATTTAGTCTAAAATCTATGTTTAGGGTTTAAAAATTAGGTATGTTTAGGGTTTAAAAAATGCATGTACAAATGGCTCATGAAGCCAACTATCCTATGGACTGTTTGTAAAAAAGGGACCTCTATTTTACGCATTTGATTAATTAGGTAACAAATGAGGAACGAAAAAGTGGTAATATTATTCAACAATCCAATAAGGCTATTCTAAAAACATTATATGCATACATTAATAAAATTAAATAAATATGTATATATATACACACACACGTGCACATACATTTCTTATCGTACCGCTTATTCTGATTTTAAGTTAATTGATAGTTTAAAAAAATGTCCAAATTAATGGTTGAATTTTGCTTAGCTTTAAAATTGATAAAAAAAAAAAAAAAAATCAAACTACAACACTGTTGAGTAGTAAGCTATCCTTGAATGAAAACATTACCTTATAGCCGTGCAAGCTATGTATGCTAACCGGTTCACACCTATTTTTGTGCAGAAGATTTTTTCAGCACAACTATCAAAAAAGTACACTTCGTGAGATATATTGAGGTGGTGAGTCATTGAAATATTTTGGTGTCAACAAAGTAACTATAAATTGAAGATAAAGGTAAAGTTAAGTAATCACATCCAATTAAGTTTTTTTTTTTTTTAGCACTTAAATTTGAGGTTTTCACATGGCAAAGATTGCAACCAATTTTACGTTGTTGGTAGATTGACAATTAGGAAGTGTAATCAGCTTATTGTGGTTTCTACCAGGTGGTAAGTTGCTGTGGATTTTTTGGTTTGGCTTCAACAATATATTCTCATAGTATAAACTTTGGTGTGAAAAGGTCAAAACTCATACACTTCTTTTTGTTCACATGGTGTTTTAAAGAATTGATTAAGCTTTGGTTAATGTCAGATACTAATCGGTCTCTATGTTTACGCAGTGTTCTGTTGCTCTTAATGAAATACTGGAAGGAGGTAAATTTGGTATACTTATATATTAAACTTTATAAATTCAGATTCCACATTTTTTCCTTCTAATGTAGTAAAGGTTAGTTTATGTACTCATGTCTCTTATTTAGATATAAAATAAATTTTATATAGCTCACAAATAACAATAATTTCCTACTGTTAACGAGCTAAACTAATTTGAAATAAGAATTGCCTAAGTTGAGGGTCGTAGTTATAATCACGTTAAGGTTATATGGACTTAACAGTAGGCATAGTATGCGCTATAATTTTAAACAATGATGAAACCAATAATTCGCTAAGACAAATGCGTATTTGAACCTAAATTTGTTGTGTTCTTAGTAAATAAATATCTACAATTTATGCAGCATCAATGGATAATCAAGAGAAATAGAATGTACGGAAGCGACAGACACTTTTTATAGCACAAAAGAGACAACGAAGAAATGCTCCAATTGAAAAAGGTAGATTCATTAAACATTATGAGTTAATAATTGGTAATATTTTGTGGATTAAGAATCATATATTTTGTTTGATTGCTTTAATCATAAACAATAATTGTCATCTAGGTTGAATCATTGGTAATCGCACATTATTCAAATATCTATTTGTTGTCCAATTATGCATAAACAATTTTGAGCATCAAAAAAATGGATACAGGAACTTACATTGACAATATTAAGATATGTATGGCAAGGCAGATTAGTTTCATATACGCAGCTTTTAACATGAATTTTTTTAAATTCTTAAAAATTATTATGATCGCTAACACATCCTAAATTATGCAGAGAACTTTAATTCACATTTAAATCACTCTCACTTTAAAACAAAAGATACCATTCATACATTTAGTGGCAATGTCCAACAAACGGCTTGGAAGAACTCCATTACGATAGATATCACTTGGTAAGCATTTTTAATTCACACATATTATTGATTTGAGGTTTTACATATGAAGTCAAACTTAATAATAATTGTATTTACCACAATGTAGGCACACCATTGAACATTGCAAATAGTAATCAAATTGGAAAGTGAAATTTCAAGAGTAGTATTGGAACCTCATCAAAAGCAATGCAAGATAACAGTATTTCGGTGTCAACGTTAGATTTGATTGTTAAAGGGAAATTCACTAAGGCGAAACATTTGATTACCCCTTTGATTGATAGTGTCACAGGCCCAAATTTGGTGGTTGTTTAGAACGTTACAAATTACAAACAAGGTAATCTATTAGTTTACTATTGTTTTTAAAATGATTGTCTCTTCTATTGTACCCAATTGGATAGGTTAGTGATGTGGGAATTTTGACCTTATTTGCATGATTGCATTCATGCCCCATAAATATTGATAACAATCCAATTAGTTATAAATCTACGGAACAACCAAAATCCAAGAGTAACGAATTAGTTGTATTTTGCAGTAACAAAGGTTTGTAAATTACTTGAATGAAAATTTGGGATAGTCTGTCAATTAACAAAAAAATCATATTGCTGATAAGATAATTGATATGGATCAATTATGCTTATAGGTCAATTTTTAAATGATCACGGTATCATCTGTGATAAGCAAATTGATCACAATAGCAAGTAGAATGGAGTAAACGAAGATGAAATTCCTTAACCACGTTTTTTAATACAAGAGAAAGGATAAAACAGTTTTCTTGCTGTGCAAGCAACTGCAAGTGGTTAAAGTTAGTTACAATGATTGTCAAGTTTATTATTCATAATTACTACCCTGAGCCTCCCTAACTCAAATATATATACCTTGTACTTGATCTATTCGATGAACATAACAACAACAATACAATTTTCACTCTCATTCTCAAAGCTTCTGTTTCAAGCATTCTTTCTTTTCTTTTCCTTCATTGCTGCATGACAGTGTTGCACAACAATGCCACACAACAATGGCAACATCAACAACATTAGCAAATCTATCATGGTATCATTTGCTATCTACTGCTTCCGCTTCCATTAATCACAGGTTCTTTTTCATCTAGTTTCTTCCCATCACGGTTTGCTAAGTTTTCTTGGATATGAAACTGGTTCTGGTTCACTGTTTCTAAATTTTTCATCAATTGCTTCGATCGTTTGTCTTTCTTGCTACTGCATTGTCACTGTAATCCTTTTGCAACTTGTGTTTCTTCTTCCCTTCCATTTTCTACATTCCAATGGAGGACTCCACTTCTAATCCGCAATCCTATGAAACACACCATCAAGAATCTCTGCTTCAACAAATTCATCAGTTGCAGCAGTTACTGAGAATGGGGAATGCATCCACCACTCAGCCTCAAGATCCTACTTTGGATCCATATTACCTACACCTTAGAGAAAATCCCGGGGCTTCTCTAATATCAACCACTCTAACTCCTCAGAATCATCACACGTGGGAGAGAGCAATGAGACTTGCTTTGAAAGGCAAGAACAAACTGAAATTCATTGATGGAACAATCACCAAGCCCTCAACCTCTGATCCAACATATGCAGCCTGGGATAAGTGTAACACATACATACTTTCTTGGATCACTAGGTCCCTTAGCCCTGAAATTTATCAAAGCATCATATGAATTGATGACTGCCATCAACTATGGCTTGATTTGAAGAGTAGATATCATCAGGGAGATATCTTTAGGACTGCAATCCTCCAAGAAGAACTTTACTCAACCAAACAAGGTGAATTGTCCATCACAAACTACTTCACAAAACTCAAGATTCTTTGGGAAGAACTTGAGAGTTTTATGCCAATTCTGAGTTGTACATGCACCAATCCTTGCAGCTGTGGCCTTGGAGTGATTCGAAAATACATGGCAAATGAGTATGCTATCAGGTTCCTAAGAGGACTTAATGAACAATTTACTCATATTAGAACTCAGGTCATGATGATGAAGCTTCTTCCCTCAATTCATGAAATTTTCTCCTTGCTCATAGAACAAGAGAGACAACTCAATTCCCCTTCCATGGAATCTGTAATCTTGTTTAGCAATTCTGACCAACAGAAACAACAGCAAGCCAGGGTTCCTTCAGGCTCAAGAGGCATGGGCAGAGGTTCCATTTCTTCCAGGGGTGGCAGAAGCAATGCTGGTAGAGGACAACCTTCCTCCAAATTCTGCATTTTTTGCAACACTACAGGACATACAATTGAAAAATGCTTCCACAAGCATGGATACCCCCTGGCTACCCTGATCACTTAAAATGGTCCAACACTAGGACTTAAGCAAGGATAAATAGCATGGTTACTACCTCTGAGAATTCTGATGCTAGAGGTGACACCACAAATCAATCTCTGTCTAGAAATGATGTACATCATGATAATGAAAGTGTGTTATTTTCCAAGGAACAAGGCATGAAGCTTCTAGCTCTATTACAACACCATGAATCACAGCACTCTTCCACACACACCACCAACCAAATCTCCACTCTGCAACCACAGCAGTCAGGTAACAATTTCACTCTTTCATGCCACATAGCCACACATAAATGGATCATAGATACAGGAGCTACAGACCATGTTTGCTCCTCCTTTTCTATGTTCCATAATTACCAACAAATCTCACCCATACAAGTCTACTTGCTTGATGGCACTAAGGTACTATCCCACATATTTGGTTCTGTGATTTTTTTCAAAAGCATTTTACCTCACAAATGTTTTATATATACCTCAGTTCACCTTCAATTTAATATTTGTCTCTAAACTCACCAATACACTACACTGCTCACTTAATTTTTCCACCACAAAATGTGATATCCAGGACCTGAATTCCTTGAAGATGATTGGCACTGCTAGCCTAGCAGATGGGTTATATGCAATAAATGCTCCTCCACCACTCTCTGAAATAAGCATCAAGGCACCAGGACCTGCAGATGCACAAATAAATGCCTGTACTTTTTCTAATTCTTTCACCAAATCAGATATTTGGCACATGAGATTAGGCCACCCTTCTGAGGATAAATTGCAAATAATTCACAGTCAGTTCCCTGATGTAACTTGCACCGATTTGAATTCTCATTGTGTTGCTTGTCAATTTGGCAAATTCAAAAAGAAACCATTTTCTCTTAGTACTAGTGTAGCAGAAAATTGCCGTGAACTATTACATGTTGATATTTGGGGTCCAAATTCTATTGCTTCCATGCTTGGTCATAGATATTTTCTCACCATAGTTGATGACAAATCCAGATTTACTTGGATTTATTACATGAAATTAAAATTTGAGGCATCATCTTTACTGCAGTTTTTCATTAAAATGGTCCAGATTCAATATAATGCTGTTGTTAAAATAATTAGAAGTGATAATGGCCAAGAGTTTATTATGCATAGTTTTTTTTAAGGCCACAGGCATCATCCATCAAACCTCATGTGTTGAAACACCACAACAAAATGCTATTGTGGAAAGAAAACACCAAAGCATTTTAGCTATTGCTAGAACATTGTTGTTTCAAAGTCATATTCCTACCTGTTTTTGGAACTATGCTGTAGGACATGCAGTTTTCCTATTAAATAGGTTGCCTAGCTTTAGCCTATTAAACAGATCACCATATGATGTAATCCATAATCAGCTACCTGACTTATCTCACACAAAGGTTTTTGGTTCCTTATGCTATGCTACTACAATTTCAGCTTGTAGAAAGAAACTAGATAGCAGAGCTAGACAATGCATTTTCATTGGTTTCAAAAGAGGCACTAAAGGATATGTGCTATATGACTTACAATCTAGAGAAATCTTTTTATCTAGGCATGTGACCTTTTATGAACAAATCTTTCCCTATAAAACTCTTAACAATTCTGATTCAGCCCCAAAGTCCTCAGATTTTGCTGCTAGCAATCACAGTGATACTGAAACTGATATGTTTACTATTAGTCATACATACTTTGATGATCATCCATCAAATCTTAGCACATTACCTAATATCACACCATCATACAGTAACACTAATCATGACATTGTCTCACATTCTGCTGCACCACAAATGCCTATCTCAGTTTTGCCAAATACAATTTCCAGTGACATTTCTACAGATCAGGCTATTAGTGCACCTGTAGCACCTGCACCTATTATCTCTACTAGGAGATCTTCCAGAGACAGAAAAGCTCCTTCATACCTCAAGGAGTATCATTGCAACCTCTTAAAATCAATAGCATTACAATCATCTTCAGGTACTCAGTACCCCCTATCCAATGTTATCTCATATGACAACCTATCCCCCTTCTACAAACAGTTTTCTTTAGCAATATCTACCCAAATTGAACCAACAAGTGCAATAGTTCATGAATGTTGGAAACAAGCTATCCAAAGTGAGTTGCAGTCTCTAAAAGACAATGATGGCACATGGATTTTGATTGACTTACCTCTTGGAAAGAAAGCAATTGGCTGTAAGTGGGTATTCAAATTCAAATACAAATCCAATGGGAGTATTGAGAGACATAAAGCACGGTTAGTTGCCAAGGGATACAATCAAACAGAAGGACTTGACTATCTAGAAACTTTCAGTCCTGTTGCCAAGATGACAACAATTCAAGTGGTTCTTGCTCTTGCAGCAGCAAATAATTGGTATTTAAAACAGCTTGATGTGAACACTGCATTTCTCCATGGGGACCTTCATGAAGAGGTTTACATGCAGGTTCCTCTTGGCTTGGATGTCCCTCAGAAATCTACAAAGGTTTGCAAACTTATTAAGTCTTTATATGGCCTCAAGCAAGCTAGTCGGCAATGGAACTTCAAGCTCACAACATTCTTATCGAAGGAAGGATTCATTCAATCCAAGGCTGATTATTCACTCTTTACCAAAGCTCATGGCTCACACTTCACAGCAGTTTTACTCTATGTTGATGACTTACTTATCACAGGCAACAACATTGCTGATATTGACCACATCAGAGATCAACTATACTCTGAATTCACCATCAAGGATCTGGGAGATGCTAAATATTTCTTGGTCATGGAGCTAGCTCGTGGTTCAAAAGGGATTGCACTCTTCCAAAGAAAATATGCCCTTGAGTTACTTGAAGATGCAGTCTTATTAGCAGCTAAACCAGCCTCCACACCATTTGACTACACCTTAAAACTTCAGAAACAAGGATCTGCTCCACTAACTGACCCTACTAGTTTCAGGCGATTAATTGGTCGCTTGATCTACTTAACAAGCACTCAACCTGATCTAGCTTTTGCTATCCATAAATTGAGCCAATTTATTTCCAATCCTATGCTTGAGCACCACCAGGCAGCCATGAAGTTATTGAAATACATAAAGAAATCTCCTGCCCTTGGTTTATTCTTCCCATCTGTCTCAAATAAAAGGTTATCTGGTTTCACAGATGCTGATTGGGGTGCCTGTGTTGACACTAGGAGGTCCATCTCAGGTGTCTGTTTTTTCCTCGGAGATGCCATTGTATCCTGGCGGAGCAAGAAGCAAGCAACCATATCTCGTAGCTCCTCTGAGGCTGAGTATAGAGCCATGGCCGCTGCAGGTTGTGAAGCACAGTGGCTATCCTATCTTTTGCAAGATCTGCAACATCCAATAGCTCAGCCCATCCCTCTATTCTGTGATAGCAAGTCTGCCATCCACATTGCAAGCAACCCCGTGTTCCATGAGAGAACCAAACATATTGACATGGACTGTCATAGTGTAAGGGACAAAGTTCAATCAAGTCTGCTGCACCTCCTCCCTGTCCCCTCAGCTGAGCAGACAGCAGACATCCTCACCAAGCCCCTTCAACCCAGTTGTTTCAGCCGCATGATTGGCAAACTTGGCCTCTGCGACATATACGGTCAAGTTTATGGGGGGGTAATACAAGAGAAAGGATAAAACAGTTTTCTTGTTGTGCAAGCAACTGCAAGTGGTTAAAGTTAGTTACAATGATTGTCAAGTTTGTTATTCATAATTACTACCCTGAGCCTCCCTGACTCAAATATATATACCTTGTACTTGATCTATTCGATGAACATAACAACAACAATACAATTTTCACTCTCATTCTCAAAGCTTCTGTTTCAAGCATTCTTTCTTTTCTTTTCCTTCATTGCTGCATGACAGTGTTGCACAACAATGCCACACAACAATGGCAACATCAACAACATTAGCAAATCTATCATTTTTTGGTGGTAAGAATCGAAAAGGTATAGGCCTATCACATTATAATATAACTCCAATATTTTTCATGATTTTATTAATAAAACTGCATCTACTTAACAGATTTACTGCTCCTTTTTTTTTTGTATTTATGATACAACGGATGTAGATGAAATCATATCAAATGTAGTGGATGAGCCATTATCAAGTATGTAGTTTCATAGATTTACTTATTAAAAACGAATTATCATTTATAAATAAGTAATGTCAGCTGGTCATGTTTTTGGTGCAGATGCTGAAGTTGGATCTATTATAAATATAGGCTACGGGCAATTATCCGGTAATTCTTAACTCTAATATATAACACATATTAATAAAAATTTAAGAAATAAATGGGTATAATAAGATACAAGCTTGCAAGTATTTCATATCTATACATAAAATTTAATAATGATTTTAAAAAAAATATATATGGATAAATTATTTAATGACTCTAATCAATTGTAGGTATACACATAAGGAGCTAACTCAATTTTTTATTACATCATGAGCAATAGGCATTTAGAAAATGTCTGCAATTCAACGTATATTAGATTGGTCTAGCAATGAATCCAAATTGATTTATAAATATTACATTATATTTGTCATAATCACAATTATTTAATCCACAAATGAAGATCAACAAATGGTTTGATAGTTGAAAAAAAAATCCATGAGGCACTAATG
The DNA here is from genome assembly GCA_003254905.1 of Nissolia schottii. Classification (NCBI taxonomy): domain Eukaryota; kingdom Viridiplantae; phylum Streptophyta; class Magnoliopsida; order Fabales; family Fabaceae; genus Nissolia; species Nissolia schottii. The sequence continues at coordinate 112,432 of QANU01065369.1, read as the reverse complement.
AAGGAGTATTCCACCTGCTATCACTAAAAAAGGTCTTATTAATTTGTCTTCAATTAATAATGAAAATTAATATTTTTTTTACAGCATCAGAATAATGTTGATTTACTAATTTATATAATTAAACCTGAGATCTTATGGACGAAATATGTATCAAAATTCATTAAATACTCCCTAGAAATGTGTAACCTTTCTTGAAGATGGTTTTCCTTCCTTTTTTAAAAAAATAATGTCGAAAGATTATTGAAATTTTACAAAGGATTGCTAAATTAGTCATTTTAACCATGAAGGAATAATATTAATAACTCCTTCCATAACTGATTATATAGTCTGGAGTGATCATTTTACAACAGTAGAACAGGTATAAAATCAGAAGCAAATAATTTCCATATGAATAGACAATGATAAATTACATTATTAACTATACATTGAATAATACGAATCTAGCCAAAGTTGTTTCGAGTAAATTGTTACTCAAATTTGTTTTTGAGTTAGCTTCGCAATTTTGTTGATAAAATATGGTGTGCCTTCTAAATATAATTATTTATTCAATTAGGTCATATTTCTGATTCAGATGCTGAAGTTGGATCTATCACAGATGTAGACGATGTGCAATTATCAAGTATTTATCAAGTGGACGACATGATGTTTTTTTTTGTTCTGTTAATAATGTGCAATGATGAGTATTAAAAATATATTACAGATTTACAATTTTCGGTTATAACAACTTAAATTACTTTTTGATAATACCCAATAGTAGAATTGTTGTTACTTTCGCAACAATATTGATCATAGACTTATAACACTTTAAACAAGTATTAATTAGAATAAAAAGAATACATTGTCAATACTACCAACCAAATAAACGTAGCGCATATTTTTAATAATGAACTTAATTGAAGGATTAATTTCAATATCCTTATTATATTTGATGTTATTAAAATGGCCTTCTAAATTGTTTAAGGCCACATAATAAATACCACTTTGTTGCATAACTTGACAATAATTAGATTACTTAAATTGTGCAAAAATAAACGAAAATTAAAATCTATTAGAGATGCATCCAAATTCTATAATAAAAGTTACAGTACATTGTTAATATTCACAATTATTTTTAACCTTTTGTAAACAACAGTTAAAGCTTGATTATCTCAAGAAACCAACCAAAAAAGAAACTTGGATAGCTAAACATAGCATATTATAAGCTGATTTCATCGAATCTTTTGAACATTTTATATTAATTTGGCTATAAAAAGTTGTTGGTTGATGTATATTCACAGATGCAATGAGTAAATTTTGTGCGTCATTTAAATATAAATATTGACTTTTTGGTTATATTTTTTATGCAGATTGTTGGTCTTGGTAACCAATACCCAAGAGGGGGTGAATTGGGTATTTAAGAAATTATTCTAATTTTGACAAATATTGCATTTTCATGCAATCAACATTACTACGCAGCGGAATATAACAATTAAAGATTATAAGCATGCTCAATTATGTTTGTAATAAAACAATAAGATCAACAGAGCAACTTATAAACAATTATCAACATATGCAATTCAAGACAATAATATAAGTTTGCAATAAATAAAGAGATAGAGTTAGAGAGATTGCAAACATAGATTTATCCTGGTTCGACCACCCTTGTGATCTACGTCTAGTCCCCAAGCGTCTTGCTCAAGATTTCTCCACTATCATCAAGCTTCTAAATTAGGTGCTTGACAAACCTTTACATCCCAGAGCACTCCTCACACTTAGGATCTCCCACCTTTGTGTGGAAGCCTCAAGAACCAAACCTTAGGGATACCACACCCTAAGCAACTAGAGGGATACCTCACCCTCTTTACAAGTGTATGGAAATTTTGTGTTTGACAAGAAACTCTCTCAAGAGTAGATAATACAAATTGAAGCTTTATAGGTGTATTGATAATATATCTCTCTTTTTGCTCTTATGATGATGGAAAAATTAATCCATTGATAGAATGAAGTATAAGGATGATAGGAATCAAAGGCTTTGCTAGAAATGAGAGTTTAATGGGTATNTCCATTTTCTTATCTTTCTTGATTCCTAAGTTTGTCTAATTCATTTTATGTCCTGGAATCAATTAAGATCATTTAAGAGCATCATTCTAAAAGTTTAGAGAGAGATATATATCAATTTTCCTTTGACAAGAATACCTTAAGTCGTAAGAAACTATTTCCCTTTTTACCGTTTGCTTGGACTTGGTATTCTTCATGAATCCTATCTTCGGCATTACCATGTTCTTCATGGAATTGACATTTCATGCTTCGCCTTTTGACTTTGGGCATCATATGAAGGTTCCTTCTTGTTCCATCTTGTTCTTGACGCCTTGGACTTTCCTATACACAAGATAATTCACTAGAAAGCAGAGTTAGTCCAATGCGTTCCAATATCTTCATATGCATATATAAATTAATCAATGCATCATATATATACCGTTAGGCAAAGATCAAATTATATTAATCAAATAATATTCTTTGCCTAGCATGCATGCATTGTAACACTATAGCACTTGATAATAATGCATATACACATATAGAGACAAATATATCCAATAGTTAATCCATCAAGCACATATAGAGAGTTATTGGATATGTTCTCAAAAGGTTGTTTCTCATATATCATTGTATGATGTGTAAGCTATATGATTACCATCAAGTTCAATCATACAAGATCAAATGTATTCTATTTAGCTTATAACATCCTTTTGCATTCTAATTGTTATTATCTATTTGTTCTGTACTTTTTGTTATCATCAAGATATAGAACAACTAGGGAAACCTAGTTCTACAAATATAAGCATATACAATGAGCATAGACAATTAGAGCATATTGTATTTGTCATCATCAAAACATATTGTATTAGACAATTGGAACAACTAGGGAAACCTAGTTCCACACAGATGACGAAGAAGATTTTTTGACAAATGTAGAACACAAGCAATTAACAAGTATGAAACATACTTAACTAAATATTTTAGGTATTCGTGCCTTAAACTACATATCGTGTAAGAGGGTGTGAGTAATATGTTCTACATTAGTAAAATTCATAATGGGTTCATTATGTTAATGGCATATTCATTTTTCATTTACTTTGATAAGATTATTGGGATATCAGAGATGCTACATACTGTTGTTAGAAGTATGGGGCAATATTTTGGTTCGATGAGCGAATTGGGAATCATTATCGAGCCAAAGTTCCAAAGTTCTCTATGTATTGTAGACAAGGACAAGTTGAACTCCCTTTACTGCAAAGGTCACCAACAAAGTTGGAAGAGTTACTATTTCATAATATTAAAAAAGGGTTTCACTTTCACGATAACATCAGGTCATTTAACAACATGTTTGCTTTCACTTATCTTGGTGCTAAAGTATGTCGATCAGTAAACACTGGGAAGGGTCCACCTACATTTATATTGCATGGACAAAACTACCATCTAATAGGTAGTTTATTACCTACTCAAGGTTCCTCAACAAAATTTGCACAACTCTATATATATGATACACATAACAAAGTTCAGAATCGTCTCAATGCTATCAGGTTTGTTAATTTATAAAAACTCTAAATCCTAATTCATATAATTGACAATTGACAACTAAGACAAATTAGCTCAATGAACATCAACTTTTTGTAAATGTATTGAGTTGTTAATTGTATTCATATTGCCTTTTCCCGTTCAACTGATCATAGTACCAAACTTCATTCGGAGATAGTTTCTAACTTGAAGAACATGTTGGATGAGCATAATGTGCTGGAACAATCATTCTACCTTGCTAGATCCACTCTTAATCGAAATACAAATGGATATATAAAGTTGAGATTGATTGGAAAAAGGAGTAAAGATGGTAGACGTTATAACGTTCCTTCTGTTTCTGAGGTTGCAGCATTGGTCATAGGTGACTTCGACATAGCGAAAGGAGACATGGACATTGTTGTCGAGACTCGATCAGGAGCTCTTATGAGAATAAATGAGTTGAACCCATCTTACCTTGGATTGCAATATCCTTTGTTATTCCCCTATGGCGAGGACGAGTTTCGTGAGGATATACCTCTGAACAAGAAAGATCCAACAAATGAAGAAGGTCGTAATAGATTGACTATGAAGGATTTCTTTTCATTCAGAATACAAGAGAGGCATAAGGAAAGGTCACCTCGTCTTTATTCTAAAATGTTATTTCAACAATTCTTGGTAGATGGTTACCCCATGATTGAAGCATCTAGACTAAGATGGGTTCGAAAGAATCAGAAAAAGCTCAGGTCTGAGATGTACAAAGGATTGGCTGAGGCACTTCTAAATAGTGAAACAAATCTAGCATGTGCAGGCAAAATAATAGTACTATCTTCATCTTTTACTGGTGGAGAACGATATATAGTTCAAAACTATCAAGATGCAATGGCTATTTGCAGATCAATCAGCTACCCAAATCTGTTCATCACCTTCACATGCAATCCCAAATGGCCCGAAATCCAACGCTTTCTTAGTACAAGAAATCCAACATAATAAAACATACGGGGACAGTTAAAGCAGGTGTTTGAAATAAAAGTAGATGATAAACTATATTTGATTTACATATTGAATATTGAATATAACAGTCATTGTATATTTACATATTTACATTTAAGACTAAAATAGATCCTATATCATTCATTTTTTTGCAGTTATCTACACAATAGAGTTTCAAAAGCGTGGACCACCTCATGCTCACATATTGATTTTTCTTGGACAAGAGGACAAGTTTCCATGTGCTGAGGATATTGATAAGATTATCTCAGCAGAGATACCAGATAAAGTTTTAGATGTTCCATACTACACTGCAGTAAAGAACTTAATGATGCATGGTCCATGTGATTCAACCATAAATGACTCTCCAATTATGGAGAACGGGAAATGTATGAGGCATTTCTCCAAGAGGTTCACAGAATCAACAAATATTGATGAGGATGGATATCCAAATTACAGAAGAAGAGATGATGGAAGAACTATTAAGAGGTCAAAGGTTTCACTTGATAACAGGTATGTAGTGCCACATAACAAGTACCTACTGTTAAAATATGGAGCTCATATTAATGTTGAGTGGTGCAATCAATCACGATATATAAAATATCTATTCAAGTATATCAACAAGGGTAATGATCATGTTACTGCCTCATTTTACCAAACGTTTGATGATGGGAACTGTAACACCCCTGCTAACTGCCCACTTCCATGGTAGTAAGCAATGCTCACAGGGTTGTTATCCGTTGTGTCGGGTTACCTTTAGCCCTTACTTTTACCTTTGCAAATATCTTATACGCAAAATATGGACCATTTTTAAAATCGTTCGTGTGCTTATCAGGTTATAAACTAGGAGCTGTGTGTGATTAAAATCACATATAACAACAGGCGCTAATAACCGAAGTAGGACATAAAAAGTAGGCACACATATTTAATTACAATCAAGCTCCCAAAACATATTTACACATAGCCTTAGTACTAGATATTTACACAAAATGTACCAAAGTCATAAAGCATAACACAAACATTTATCGCCTTAGCGCGATCGTCTTCACTTTGCTCCTGCTCCGATCTACAGCCCTCGGTCGTCTACCATACGTCCCTCGAGTCAATCTCCTCGCTATGCCCACCTGGATCCATAACCCAGTGGGGGTGAGAATTCTTGGTCCTTAGTGGGGTTCCTTAGCACTACTTAACGTTCATTTTCTCAGTTATCCTCCAGGCCGTCCAGGGGTTTCTACATGATCATGCATACTAAAATCCTACTGGTTATTATCTTTGCTTAAGATCCTGAACAACTTTATCTAAGTTATTAAGTGATCGGGGAACTAGTCTTTCTTATCTAGGTTCTCGTGCTTTCTATTCCTAATCGTCGTAACATAACCACATAAACATGTATGCTGACAGACACAACTGATCATCACGCATATGTTGCGCAATACACTTCCACCATGCTTGCCAGGCAGGGGACGTCATGCTACCTTCGAGCACGGTATCTTTTATCATGCACATTTCTCTCTATGCAGGGGGTCATCATGCCGATGGGGCACGGTATCAATGCATGAAATCATATCATTCCTCATAACCATTCTTTGTCCCAATACTTCCTCGGACACCCCGGCCCGTCGACCTGCATGACGGTGCACGACCTACCTTTTCTGTCTATTCCCCAGGCCAACATGACTCCACCCCCTTACCAGGTGGCGAGGGGCCGCCCTCGTGGCTAAGCCGGAAGCGGACCATATCATCATTCATTTCCTCTTTCAGAACATGTCATGCGTATCATCATTCATTTCTTTCACATGCACATTTATCTTTCTCATCATGCTCTTGTTCCTACATTTCATTATCATCTTTATTCATTACTCATTCATTAGACAACAACCTCTAGTGGTCTATCCTCATGATGCATGCTTTAACATAACACAATAATTTCACATTTACTCACATAAACAACTTTCTAGGACTCTAGGCCTGCTAGAACACATAGAAAAAAGCTCAAAACTCCAGTTTTTCAGCACTACTTCGAGTGACAAAACCTCATCATTCGAATGTCTCGAAAACTTAGTTTTTGTTTCTAAAAACTTTGTGTCATTCGAGTGACTAGGGTTTGGTCATTCGAATGAATCCTGAATTTCTTTCATTCGATTAAAATTCTTATTCATTCGATTGAAAGCTGAAAAATTCTTTCATTCGATTGAAATGGAATTTCAATCGATTGAAAGCTAAAAAAATCGCCAGTTTAGTAACTTTCTCCGAGACTTCGCTGTAACTTTTCTAAAACAGTTCCTTTCTGGGTTCCAATCAGTACTGTTAAATTTTCCTAACATTGGAACTACTCAAAATCATTTTCACAACTTAACCTCTATATTTTTCGCATAATGCTTTCTAAATCAGATACTCCAAAATACACATATAAAATCACATATAAATCCACATAGAAAGTGGGCTTAGGATTACCCACTTTCCAGGCGCGATAGGAAGTTGTCAGAAACGACTCCCGGGAGCTTTAGGATGATCCTGCTATTTTTCCTGAGTCCGATGGAGTGATCGTCGCGCGCACAAACGGATAGAGTAACAACACAGCAGATGAAAACTTAAGAAAGAAATGGCACTGAGGCCGTGGTTATTTGTAAGCTCAGGGGGTGCTTTAGCTTCTTTACGAAGCTATTTCTTTTTTTTTTCATTTCTTTTCCTTTTTTTTTCAAAATTATCCTTTTAAGCCTAATTACCCTTTTGCCCTTCCTTTAATTTTTATTTCCTTATATATCCTAAATTTGTTTTCCCCCCTTTTGCCCTTCACCCTTTTAATTCTTTCCCCTTTTGTCCTTTTCTTTAATTTTTCTATATTTTCCTTTTACTAACGTGGGAATTAATTCCCAAACCAGGTCACTTTATTTCGCGATCATGTTTGATCGCGTTTTGTCATTTTTCGCTCGTGTTCGGCTATCCTAAAAATATTCCGAGCACGTATCCGCGATCTATTAATTTTACGGATCGTAGAGGTATGTCCGGTTAAGGTATTCGTGAATTTATTGCCTGGAGGGTATTTTTCACAGATACCTTAAGTGTCTACCGAAATTCTGATTTTTGTCAAAATTTGGCACGGACCTCGTGGCACTCCGCGAGATCAAGATACAATTACTTGACTGGCGTTTGGAAGCACTTAGTGTTCTAAATAATTTTGCCAGTCCAAATAATAGCATCTAACGTGCTTTTAATTAAGCAAAAATTGAGATTTTTGCGAAATTCTCGTAAGGGGAAAATTCCAGATGTTACAGGAACGCTAAGGAAGTTTATGAGGTTAGTATGTACTATGATTGCCGATATATTTCACCATGTGAAGTAGCTTGGTGGATTTTCGGGTTTGAACTTCATTATAGGGATCCATCTATTGAAAGACTGTCATTTCACTTGCCTGGTAAACAAAATATGCTCTTTGAGGATGATGATCTTGTGGATGATGTTGTTGAGTGATAAACTGTCGCGTAATCACAGTTTTTAACTTGGTTTGATGCTAACAGCAAATTTGAAGAGGCACATAATCTCACATATTTTGAATTTCCTTCAAGATTTGTCTGGAAGAAAGCTAATCGACAGTGGGATTTGAGGAAGACCAAGATTACCAAAATCGGTCGCATATTTTGTGTTCCCCCAACTTAAGAGAACGATATTATTTAAGGTTGTTACTCAATTTGGTTAGAGGACCTACTAGCTTTGAAGCTATAAGAACAGTTGGAAGCATTGTGTGACGCAATTGAATGTTATGTTAGGAGTTTATTGGATGGTGATAAAGAATATTGTGATGCAATTGAAGATGCTAGCCATTGGGGATCTGGTCAATTTCTTTGCAAACTCTTTGCTAATTTGCTGTTCTCCAATTCAATGAGCAGGCTAGAGTTCGTATGGGAAAAGAATTGGAAATTATTGTTTGATGGTATTTTACATCGTCAAAGGTTACTTTTGAACCATGCAGGTACAAACCATTATTAAGCTAAGAATTATTAATACCAAGAATCAACTACTTTCATTCAAAAGATATAATACCTTCATACTGACACTATTTAAGATAATTTTCAATTTTGACAGGGTTATAATTGGCTGACGAGGAACTGATTAACATGACACTTGGTGACATTAAGAAAATTCTTAACAATAACAACAAGAGTTTGTACGACTTTCCCACTATGCCTTTTCCTAATTCGGATTTGGTCGGTGATGTTGACCGATATTCACATAACAAACTGATTTGTGATGACCTTTGATACGATAAAGCTGAATTGTCTATCAAGCACAAGGAATTGTTAACGAAAATGATGGAAGAACAAAAAGGTGTTTACAATGAGATAATGGAAGCTGTCCAAAGTGGTCGTGGAGGTGCATTCTTTCTTTACGATTATGGAGGTACCGGCAAGACATTCGTGTGAAACACATTGGCATTTGCTCTTAGATCTAAAGGTAATATTGTACTCACTGTTGCCTCTAGCGGTATTGCCTCTTTATTATTACCTGGTGGTAGAACCGCTCACTCTAGATTTTCCATACCTTTAAATCTCGATGAATTCTCCACTTGCAATATAAAACAAGGAAGTCATTTGGCAGAACTTATAATATCTTCGAAGTTGATAATTTGGGATGAAGCTCCGATGATGAATAAGCATTGCTTTGAAGCTTTGGATAGAACTATGAGAGATATTATGTGGTTTGAAAATAAGTTTAGTGCAACACAACCATTTGAAGGGAAAACTATTGTGTTTGGTAGTAATTTCAGACAAATACTCCCAGTAATATCTAAAGGGAGTAGACAAGACATTGTTAATGCAACAATCAACTCATCATATTTATGGAGTGATGTCAAAATTCTAAGGCTAACGAAGAATATGCGCCTACATTCAAATGAAGAAGACTCAAATGTTGATGATCTTAAAGAGTTTGCAGATTGGATTCTACATCTTGGATATGGAACACTTGGTGACTCCGTTGATGGTGATGACAAGATCAAAATTCCAGGTGATTTGCTTATTGATGAATAGGATGACCCTATTGAGGCTATTGTTAAGTCAACCTATGGGGGTTATATTGCAAACTCACATGATGAGAAATATTTAGAGGGAAAAGCCATACTTGCCCCTACTTTGCACTTAGTTGATGGAATCAATCAATACATGATTGTTTTGAATTGTAACAAGCTTGCAACATACTTGAGTTCTGATATGGCATGCATGTCTGATTCTCATAATGAGTTCTTCAATAGTATCCATACACCTAAATTTCTGAACACAATTAGATGTTCTGGAATGCCTAACCATGAGCTCATCCTCAAAGTTGGCACTCCAATAATGTTGCTTTGAAACATTGATCATTCAGCTGGTTTATGTAACGGCACAATTTAGTGATCACTAAACTTGAAACAGGTCATTGAAGAAAGGGTGATATCTGGTAATGGCATTGGTGAGAAGATTTTTATCCCAAGGATGACTTTGACACCTTCAGACACAAAACTCCCATTTAAGTTTCAAAGAAGACAATTTTCTATCATGATGTCATATGAGATGACAATAAACAAGAGCCAAGGTCAGCCATTGTCAAAGGTAGGACTTATTTTAAAGAAACTTGTGTTTACACGGTCAGTTGTATGTTGTAGTTAGTAGAGTTACACACCGTGAAGGGTTAAAAATAGTGATATGTCATGATAATTCAGAACTTAATACCGTTACTTCAAATGTTGTTTACAAGGAGGTTTTTAGGAATGTGTCATGAAGAAGTATTTTTCTTGGATCCAATTGAGTGTATAATCTCAATGTGTTTATATTGTTATGAATTCAGCACTATTATTGCCAACCTTATCAGGATTGTCGAAATAGATTTTTTCACATGGTGTTTGCTTTTTTTTCCTGTAAAAAGATGGAAACTCAGGCACCAAATGTGATGGTTTGGTATGATTTATTTGTGCGCCACTATCTCGAACTATATTTTGTCAGTTGCATATTTTATTGATCTAAATGAAATACATTTTTTTTATTTTACTATGAGGATCCATAACATTTACATAGTTATAAAGGTAGTTCATCAGTTTAATACATGTTAACAATTTATTATTAAATAAGGTTGGCAATTAACGATTTGTATATCATTCATAAACCAAATTACATTGATTTATCAGTTAATGTACATACAAGCTAAGTATAAAATTGTTTGTTTTCTACTATTTAATAATTAGCAGTTGATTTAATCACACTTAAAAAAATCATTCTAATTAGGCTTAACCTACTTAAAATGTATCAGCCCAAAAGATTTCGCCGAGAAAAACAATCTGTGAAGGGGGTTTTAATACTTGATATCCGAATTTGGCCCAGTATTAGCCAAGTTTTGTATAACCTTGATAAGAATAAAAATTATAAAAAAAGGATATTGATTTCAACAATATTATCAATGTATTATTTAAATTATTTATTCAACTATTTTCTAATTAAATATCTATTTTTTATTGATAACTAAAAACGATATTGTTGACCAGCTTAATCAACATAAATTTGAATCACAAAATTCATCAAAAATTAACTTAAATTTAATAAAATACTCTTTTTATTTTTTCCTTTTATACTATCTATATTAAAATCACTCTCCGCATCCCACGGATTAGAATTAGTTATTTTTGGAAGTTTCCGGATGAAGCAGCATGTAAGATCAAGTCATCAAACTACCGATGGTGAAATATAACTGATAACAAGTGATATAACCATTCACCACAGAAACTTTATACCACAAAAACCATTCCCCACAATAAAAAGCTAAAGCTACTGTGTTTCAAATTATGCATTGATTTTTTCTGACACACCACTAGTCGCACTAGTTACAGGGTAGACTTCAATGTATGGACCTAAACACGTAGGGGCTGTGAATAGACAATTATGTTAAGGTACCAGAAATTAAACCCCAGTCGTGCAGTCATTGTCGGGCGTTAATTTTGTCGGCGAACTCGTTAGTGTATGTTTTTGAGTAATTATTACTTTATCCATTTTAAATTAGTTGTGTTCTAAGTTTATATATATATAATTATTTTTTTAATATATTTTATTATTTTCAATACCTATTTATTATAATAATTTTAACAACTCACTATAAATAAAAATAATTAAATAAAATGTTATAAAAAAAAATTTAGTTTCACCATATTATTTTAATATTCACGTAAAAGAGAAAATAGACAATTATTTTAAATTAGAAATAGTGAATTTTAACTGCAATATTACCAATATAGCATGTCTTGTATGCTTCCTGCCAAACATGATTCTCTTTATTTTATATACTCTTCCGTCGATCCAATTTTGCATGTTGCGTTTTATCTAAAATTTTATTCAAAATTAATTGTCATTTGATTAAATTAAAAAAGTAATTATTATTATTATTTTAACTATACCTCTGTTAATTATAAGCTCTCTATTATTATATTAATTACATTATAATTTTCTATAACATTTATTGAAGGATAATTTAATCTAAACATTTAATATTTTCTTTGATTAATTTTTTAATATATGTGTATTTATTAAAAGAAACATTTAATAGTGAACAAAAGTATAGCGCTATGTGTTTTGTTTAGACAAAAACCCACTTCAACGCCAGACCAAGCAAATGAAGTATAAGAAATGATCACTTTTTAAGATTTAAACACATTAATTATACATACTTTGTACTTCATTTAATCTAATAGTTAAGAGAATAATTAATTAAGAGAATGAATTAAAAGAATATAACATTAGTACTCAACAAAAATGGAAGCTTCATCAAAATAACTTTTAATGTGTTTGTCCTCCTTCTTCTTCTTCTTAATTTGTTTGACACTTGACAGCATATCAACCTCCAAAAAATCACATTCATTCATTTCGTTTTTTCCAACAAATATAAGATGATTTTCATTAAAACCTCTAAAAAAGAAAATTCAATGAGATAAGTCCAATTGATTTTTGAGGGATTCATTTCGTTATTTTTACCTAGCCCACAATCCTTGTCACACATACCATGAATGAACTAATTCTCTTATTATAGAACTAATTCATTTCGTTATTAGATGCCGCCTTATTAGATAGAGTTCGTGACGTTGCCTTCCTACTCAAACAATCATCATTGGTTATGGCTTGTGGAAGTAGTGATATTTTCTAAGAGAATGAACAACAGGGGAGTACTACAAGCCGGGTGGGTCGTTCCTCTTGTTTGGCTTCTTCAAAGTTTTTCAAGGACATTCCACCTAACGAAACCACTATATATCTCATCCATTTATTGAGAAAAGGGGCGCGGAAGATGACCTAAAACTTAGAGGGGTCCAAAATTTTCACACTAAATTTTATAATAAAAAGCTGAGATGTTTAAGACACACCTATACTTTAATCTCAATCATTTATGTTATTTACATATATTTAAAATAGAAGCTTTGTACATTATAGTGCATTAACTTGTAAAATTGTAAAATAATTTAACGCTTCCAAACCAAACAACTAAATATTAGAGCACTGATTTAAACCGTTTTGAACAAACAAGTTTAAAACATAAAAATGATTGTGAATGAATGAGATTCTAGGTTTGTATGCTTGCTTTGGGAATAAAGGAATGGAAGGGGGAAGGTGAAGAAAAATATAGAATATGATTTGAGGAAGAAAAAGGGGAAATATGAGGGTTTGGATGGTGAGGGTGAACAGCCCTGCCTCCCAATCCAAGCCCTAGTGTGGGTGAGCTTGTTTATGGAGCTTGAGAATCCATTAGCATGGTGTATTCCCGTGGGTGCAAGGGAGGGCGTTTTTCAATTGGCAGCAGATGGCTATGGTGATGCTCTTGCTCTCTGGTTTTTTTCCTCTCTGGTTCTTCCTTGGTTCTTCCCTCTTGTTCTCTCTTTTGTTCCCTCTCATTTTCTGCTGTTATGTTCTGTTTTTCTTCCTCCCAGATCCTCCTTCCTCCCTTTTTTTTATCTATCTTTTTCTCCTATTTTCCTTCCTTTTTCCTCCATCAGATTCCCCCTGCTGCATTGGGCTCCTGCAGATCCTGTTGTTTTCAGGGAGCAGCAGGTGCAGGTCCTGGCTGCCTGCTCCCCAAACCTGCAGCATAACCCCAAACTAAGCCTTCTCCCAAAGCAATCTTCTTTCACTAAATCTTAGTAAAAAACACAAACCCCGTTTTGTCCCCTCCCCTAGGCTAATGGAAAAGGCTCTAAAAATCTGTAAGGTTGCTGCTAAACAGGTTGCTTCCTGAAGGAGGTCATCAGGGGCATGTCAGACATGCCCTGCAACCTGCTGGGCGTTTTTTGTGCTATTTTTGCTGCCAGCCTGTGCGCGAGGGCGTATTTCGTGCTTGATTCTCAAAGCTCCATAGCTGGCCAAAAGGCCCTTGGAGTGGATCCCGTGACATCTTTGGGATGTGGGGCAGAGCTCAAAGCCCCCCAATCCATTACGCCTCATAGTTCCCCTTGTTGCTCTACCATAGACATGCTGAGGGCGTGTTTTGTTTGGCATCACCCTGTGCCAATCCCTCAATGTCCATGCTAGAGACAAGTTTATGTGTTTAATATTCTTAATGCTATTCTAAATACATATATTACAGAAGGGTCTGTATCATAAGCCCCCTTGCACATGGAGGATGTTGCCAAATATTCTTCATGTGCAAAACATCTGCAGACCCTTTTGCTGAAGGGCGTCTTTGCTTATCTGCTTTACTTGCTTGTCTCATTGCCTTCTGTCAATATCCTGTTTATGTTATATCTTCAAAAAAAATGCAATCAATATTCGAATTTTGGGTTAGTCAACAATATAAACATAATGAGGGAAAAGATTCCCTAACATAGCCCCCAGGGCGTCTTTTCTTTGGCATACTTTACTTGTTCCTGGGCTACCTGCACTTTTCACTGCATGCAATTTGTTACTAGAGAAATATCATATAACATTTCAGAGTAGAGTATAAATTGATAAAGATATCGTTAGAAACTTTTCTCAGATTAAAATCTATCATTGGGCTGAAATCAGTTATTCATGCTTTTATGGTTCTTTTTGCACTATTAAGAGTATAGAGCTCAAAGTCTTGATACTTTGTGTACTTTCCCTTTCAGTCGGAGGTGAGTTATATGTCTTTTAGACTTTCTACTCCTTTCCTTTTTGAATTGGATTCAGCTTGTGTCTGTAGACTTTGTGCTCTTTCAATCGATTAATGAATTTTGTACTGTGAAGGCTTGTATCATTTGATTTTCCTGAGTGGGTGTCTACAAACTATATGTTCTTTCCATTTTCAGTTGGATATGAGTTACATGTCTTTTAGACTTTCTACTCTTTTCCTTTTGAGTGGGATTCAACTCGTATCTCAAAGACTTTGAACTCTTTCTCTTGGTACACTCGTCATTGAAGAGGTCGTACAACCTTGGGGAGGGCGTCTCTGCCGACCGTTACCCCTTTTTGAACAATCAATAAATCATACATATTGGGGAGGGCGTCTCTGCCGACCGCTACCCCTTTTTGAACAATCAATAAATCATACATATTGGGGATGGCGTCTCTGCCGTCCGTTTCACCCAATAAATCATATATATTCAGGGAGGGCGTCTCTGCCGACCGCTACCCCTACTGATAAAATCATGCAAATTTGGGGATGGCATCTCTGCCGTCTGTTTCCCCCCAACCAATCATATAAATTTAGGGAGGGCGTCTCTGTCGACCGCTACCCCTACTGATAAATCATGCAAATTTGGGGAGGGCGTCTCTGCCTTCCGTTTCCCCTTCTTGTCTCTTTTTTTTTTTTTTTAATGCATAAGTGTACACACACACACACACACACACACACACACACACATATATGTTAAAGAAACAAAAAACATGACAAACAACATGATCCTTTATCTCTTTTCATTAATTGTTACCATTAGATTTACTTGAATTACTTTCAAACAAGAATTTTTATAAAAACAACCATTTCTGGTTATATGAGTGTGAAGGCAATCTTAAAACTCAAGGATAATAGATTGGTGTGCAATTTTACTCAGCTATTGTGGTAAAGAACTTACCTGAATTTAGGCCACTGGCGTCGTCATGCTTGGCCGCGGGTGTAGTGTTCGCAACGAACAAGGCGATCGTTGTTGGCTCCATGTGTAGCATTGGTTGCGAGTTTGCAACGTCCTCTATAGGTGTGTGTGTGTGTATATATATATATATTCATGATTCTACTTTTGCTTGTTCTTTTTTGCATTGTATATGTGGCTTTCTGATGGTGTGTTTGATTTGTTGCAGAACGGGTTGCTCCTTCTCCCACCAAAAAAGAAAATCAACTGCAGCGGTGGGTTCTCGTGATAGGCGTCCTGTCGACCGCCTTGCCCTTTCTTCTACTGCTTCTGAATATGCAGCCCCCACTGTTTGGATTTACTTTCTTGACTTGTAATCTTGTAATTTTGTTGATTTGCTGAGGTTTGTATGAGCTAGTCTTTAGAAGGATGAATGTGCCATGTATTTGAGTAATGTTGACATTTGTATGGAACTTGTAGCTTTGTCTTGTTGAATTCTAGTCTTGACAGATTTTACTGAAAAATACGCCCTGAGAAGATTTGTTGAAAAATGCATTGCAAGGCAAGATTGTTGAAAAATACGCACTGCAGATTTGCTGAGAAATTCTAATATGCAATTTGTTTGCTGATGCTCTTATGTAACAATATTTGGTCATTTATTTGTGTGTCTTCTACACCTTCTTGCTGTTTGTGAAGCTTGTTGCCTTTGTTTTGTTGCATTCTAGTCTTGGTAGATTGTGCTGAAAATACGCCCTGAGTGGCTTTGTTGAGAAATGTACTCAGAACAGGTGTGTTCATAAAATACGCCCTGCGAGGGTTGCTGAAAAATTCTGATATGCAATTCTGATGCTAAAATACGCCCTGCAGGTGCTGTGAAGAATTCTAATATGTAAATTTGCTGAAAAATATGCCCTACAGATTTGTTGCTTGTAGGACTTGTTGCTTCTTGTTTCTTTTTTTTTTTTTTTGGTTGCTTCTTTGGCTTTGTATTGGCTATGGATGACATGTAATCTGCTTGTACGATTCTCCCCCATTTGAAAGGTTGTGGAATGTATGCTTGGCCTTTTAAATTGGCTCTTCCTTGTCTGGAAGGTTGAGATATTCATGCTTGGCTATGTGTATTGGCTCCTCCTCATTTGAGGGGTAATAAATCTGCATACTTGGTGGCTTGTTCTTGCCTTGGCTGAAAATGATTGTGCTTCGACCATTGTGGTCGTGAGGGTATGATGGTCCTTTGGCTGCTGTTCTGCATATTGGCTGAAAATGCTTTTGCTTTCGACCATTGTGGTCGTGAGGGTATGATGGCCCTTTGGCTGTACCTAAGCGGCTTCACCTCTTCAGTCTCGCATCACTCTTCTTTTTGTGATGCTCACCTTTATGTGAATGCTTTGTGCTTAAGACTGGGGTGTTGGCCTATGACTTAGGATCCATGTGTATGCGACCCTCGGTTTCTGATCTTCCCCTAAGGCCTTGGGCACACACATGTTAGGACTTTCATCGAGCCTCATTGGTCGCTATTTTCAGTCCCAGCTTCCAACTGTGGAGTGCGTCGACGGGTGGGCGTAAAATGCATTAAGTACGTTAGGTATGTTCCTCACAGCCCTGCATGTTTCCCAACTAGTACGGTACTTAAGCAATGTGAGTGAGCGTCCATAGGATGGGGGTGTTAGACATTCTTGCAGCTCTGAATTTCTCACCGTACTATTTCCATTGCCCATCCTATGTTGGGAGACACGTGGGCGTATTTTACGAGCTTATCTCCCTTGCTCGTAAAATGTATCATGCCTTCACGTTTCAGTGGGCTACGCCCTGAGGCGTCCGTAGTTGATCCAAGAGAGGTATCTCCTGCGCCCTGATACTCTCACTTTGGGATCACTACGTTTGGGGGTGACTAGAGCGTTCTACCATAGACAAGAGTCCCTGAGCCTATGGTGAATCGCTGAGCTCTGTCACTTGGGCATCACCTATGATGGGGCTAGCCGAATGGGCTTGTGCCTCGGAAGGCGCTCGAAAGATGGTGACCGTGGGTTCCTTAAATGCCCTGGAACCTCACGCACATGAGCCTTCTTTCGCTGAAGCACTGTTGTGCTATATTGGCTCTGCATTGGATGGCCATTGAGGCTTGCAGTGTAATTGTTTGCTTTTGTGTCAAGCATTGGTATCATGGTTGTGTCTCTCCTTTATTTTTGTGATTCTTTGCTGCATGAAATGTATCAAATATGTATATGCATTGCATTCATGATGGTGAGAAATAGTGACAGATAATGGAAGTCATGCAAAATATTTCTTCATCATTACTTTTAAAGCGAAAGAAGCATATGAATCCATCTTAACTATGCTAATTAGGCTGATGCAAAGAGTCATAACAAACAAAAACCAGTCAGCAGGTATCTATACCTCAATGTGCACTAGTCTGCAAACATAAATGGCATGCACTCATGTTATATATGATCAAGTATCATGATTTTGCTCAAAAATGTCTTTTGTTCATGGCTTTTAACTTTGGATTTTGTTTTAGGTGAACCATGATGTAATGGTAATGCAAATATTATCATATACAAAGCATTAATCTATAAATGGCATTTACAGAGGTCACGTGTCTAAGAGAATAAATGACTATATGCACCATGTTTTCAAAGTATTTTTTAGAATAGTATATTTTGTACCTACTTGGTATGTCGAGGCATCTCTGAATAACAACCCTTAGTTTAGGGTGGTCTCCCTTGTCGGCGTCTTTTTCGCGGGCATTTTCCCTTTCTCTGGTAGCAAGACGCCTCCCAAGTATTAACTTTATTTCGTCATGTCAAGTGGACATCTTTACTGTCAATGACTTTGTAGATTCGTTTCAACCTGAATTCTTTATATATTTGAGCAAACAATTTAATGCACATTTATAATAATCTAACATGAAGTCATTAATTTTTAAGTATCGGGCATTTGACACCTTCTCCCCTTTTCTTTTTTGAAAAAAGAAGAAAAAAATGAATTGGATTGTTGCTTAGGGAACTTCACTTCTCTCCCCTTTTCTTTTATTTGAAGTCATTTGGGAACAATTATGATTTTGAGTTGAGCAAAAACTATAAGAAAGGATTGGTCATATTATTTTGTATACAAATTTATAATCTATGTTCAACTACTATTGGGGCATCATTTTTAACAAGGGACATGAATGACAGTGTCATTGCGTTATCATGATAAACAGTTCAGTTACAAAACTAACTACAGCAACAGGTGTATAAAAATGAAAAGCATGTCCGCCAGATCAAACCTTAGATGCAATTAAGGTAGTCATGATAATAACTAAGATTGCGAGTGGAAGATTAAAACATAAGCAGGCATATATCACAGTTATAGACAACGCTTATCAGTGTGTAGAGATAGTAAGAACCATGAGGTTATAACGAATTAAGACTTTAGCCCGCATAGATATTCTATCAAGCGTGATTTTTTTGTTCTTTTATTCTTCTTTTCGTTTGTCCCACAGTGTTTTGAAAGACAAAAATGCATATTGTCCTCATGAATAGCTAAATTAGCCCTTCTTTGAGCATAATCAATTATGCAAGTAAAACTCATTTGATTAATGGATTCTTAAAAATACACACAAAAATAATCCAGAGAAATTTTATGCCGCATACTAAGGACTTGATGAATTTAGCTTTTATATGGGACAAATATTTTTTTTTTGCATAATTCAGTTATGGTTCAGATACGCCCTCTGGCCTCAGGGCCTATTTTCTGGTATTTAACAAAGATTTTATTTCTAGGCATCTCTATTTTAGGCATAGATAAAACATGGATTGAGATAGTACAGGTCATACAGAAATAATTTATTTTCATGTTGCAAATTAAATAAAAAGGTTAAGTGTCCAGCACAGATTTAGAGCAAGCATACTCGTGCAAAAGATGGTCATTTATATTGCACATGAAATTCTCTTCTTTTTTTTTTGTATTCTCTTATTTACTCATGCGCTTNTTAATGAGAATCATGGCAATGTCATTATAATCATGTTAATAATAGCATGGTGTGAAGGTATAAAATATCAAAGAGACCATGAAACATATTGCACAGTTATTAAAAACAGATTTAAGAGTACTTAGCTTCCTTGTTTTGTTTGTACAAGTATAGCTTGCCGCCAATCTTGCTTGCTACTGGGCGTTTCTACAGACAGCTTCAGATACACCCCCTGGCCTGGGCGAGGGCGTATTTTCTATTTTTATTTTTTTTTATGTTAGGCGTTTCTGGTTTGACTGCTATGGTGGGCGTTGCTGCATATTATGGAATTCAATCACATGCCCCTCTTGTACCACTGCTATTTTTCCTTCCAAGGTGACCAGGGCGTCTGCGTGTCTATTCTTATTGCAACTTGCTCAGTATTCATTGTTTTCAGGGAACATGGTTGTGGCTAGTCGTGAATGGGGCAGTTGCCGCCGAGCTAATAAGGAGTCGCGTGCACCTCCCTTCCCCTTTGTTTGCATTTCCTGCATCATGCGGCAACGAATTCAACCACCATGACAGGGGGCTACTTCTGACAAGCTTCGCCGGATTCAGAGGTTGCCGGTGGTCGTGGCTGCCGCTCGCGTGTTCGTGCCTGGTTGTGGGCCATCCATGCTTGCAACGAACAAGGTGGCCCATGAAGCTTCATTTGAATATGCCTCAGGGAACAATAGCTCCAACCCAAGAAGCTTCATTTGAGAAAACAGTTGAAGTGTCATCAAATGCTCCCCACATTGGTCATAAATAGATATCATGGCAGACCATGACACCAGATTACGCTGAGGCATTTATCAAACACCTTGCGAGCGAGCAAAATGTGGCCACACTTGGCATACATGTTGAGGACTTGGTTAGAGATGAAAACATGGGGTTGCAAACCTTTCTTCATGGCAGCAGCATGAAAGGCAAGACCATGACACAAAGACTTGCTTTTGGAGCACTGCTGCAAAAGGGTCCCAATGATTTCAAATATCATTGGAGAACAAATAGTTTCTTGAACAAAACTGTTACACTTAAAGGTACTGTGAACCTTTTGGAATGCAAAAAACATTGTCAACAATTTGTCAACATTCAACTATGTTTGCTGATTTTTGTTTCCACTTTCCTACTCTCTTTTTTTTTTCTAAAAAAAAAACTCCTTGTCCCCCATTTCTCCAAAACCAACTTTTTGTTCTTTTAGATCTCCAACATCTTTTCTTACTCTTTTTTTTTCAGAATAAATAAAAAACTCATTTCTTGCATCACAACTCCTCTTTCCCCTTTTTTTTTTTCAGAAGCTCACCATCCCTTTGGTTCTGGGCTCTCTGTTCCCAGATTTGTGAGGTGAATGCCCTCACCATCTTCCTTCCATACTTCCTCTAATCCCAAAACCCAGTAGAGTCGCCAATGATTTAAAGTGTTTTGAACAAACAAATTTAAAACATAAAATGATTGTGAATGAATGAGATTCTGGGTTTGTATGCTTGCTTTGGGAATAAAGGAATGGAAGGGGGAAGGTGAAGAAAAATATAGAATATGATTTGAGGAAGAAAAAAGGGGAAATATGAGGGTTTGGATGGTGAGGGTGAACATCCCTGCCTCCCAATCCAAGCCCTAGTGTGGGTGAGCTTGTTTATGGAACTTGAGAATCAATTAGCATGGTGTATTCCCGCGGGTGCAGGGGAGGGGGTTTTTCAATTGGCAGTAGATGGCTATGGTGATGCTCTTGCTCTTTGGTTTTTTTCCTCTCTGGTTCTTCCCTCTTGTTCTCTCTTTTGCTCCCTCTCATTTTCTGCTGTTATGTTCTGTTTTTCTTCCTCCCAGATCCTCCTTCCTCCCTCTTTTTATCTATCTTTTTCTCCTATTTTCCTTCCTTTTTCCTCCATCGGATTCCCCCTGCTGCATTGGGCTCCTGCAGATCCTGTTGTTTTCAGGGAGCAGCAGGTGCAGGTCCTGGCTGCCTGCTCCCCAAACCTGCAGCATAACCCCAAACTAAGCCTTCTCCCAAAGCAATCTTCTTTCACTAAATCTTAGTAAAAAACACAAACCCCTTTTTGTCCCCTCCCCTAGGCTAATGGAAAAGGCTCTAAAAATGTGTAAGGTTGCTGCTAAACAGGTTGCTTCCTGAAGGAGGTCATCAGGGGCATGTCAGACATGCCCTGCAGCCTGCTGGGCGTTTTTTGTGCTATTTTTACTGCCAGCCTGTGTGCGAGGGCTTATTTTGTGCTTGATTCTCAAAGCTCCATAGCTGGCCAAAAGGCCTTGGAGTGGATCCCGTGACATCTTTGGGATGTGGGGCAGAGCTCAAACCCCCCATGTGGGGCAGAGCTCAAACCCCCCAATCCATTACGCCTCATAGTTCCCTCTGTTGCTCTACCATAGACATGCTGAGGGCGTGTTTTGTTTGGCATCACCCTGTGCCAATCCCTCAATGTCCATGCTAGAGACAAGTTTATGTGTTTAATATTCTTAATGCTATTCTAAATACATATATTACAAAAGGGTCTGTATTAAGCACAAACATCTTGCGCACAAAATTTCAAATCCACAAGATAAATATAATTTTTTTTTTTTTAAAGATTAGTAAGACCTCACCAAGGTTCCTTGGAAGTAGGGGTGAACACAGGTCAGGTCGGGTAGGACCCGCCCGTGTTACTGATCCGACCCGACGACTGGCGGGCGGGTCGGGTCAGGTGAAAAACACAATTTTTTTATGGGTACCCGCCAGACCCGCCACCTGCCCGGGTCGGGTAGGTTTTGGCGGGTCGGCGGGTGACCCGCCCTCTTTTTTTTTCAACCTTTTTTTTGAAAAAATCTATTTCTTTTATAAAAATTCATTTTTTTAAATAGGAAATAAGCTATTATTTTTTTAAAAAATACACCTATATTTTAAATTAAAAATCTATTTTTTTAATTTAAAACAACCATATTCTACCAATTCAAAATTAAAGTAATGAATAACATAAAGTCTATTTTTTAAAAATAATACAAATTAACACAAATTACAAATACATAACAAAGACAAAGTCACAAATATCTAACAAAAAAACAAATACATAACATAGGAGCTTCTCAACATTTTCTTTTACGACCTTTTGTGGGTGAGTTTGTAGATCCACTGCAAATGAATAAATAATTGTTAGTACGTGTTTAGATAAAATATTAAATTCAAAAGTACAAAAATTATAAGCATACTACATGAACCATTATAAGCATACATACATCAACATACATGATCACAAGCATACAAAAATTATCCAATTTTTCCTATAGAACCATTATATGAAGTTGAATAAAGCCAGGGTAATTGGATACTCCAACAATGTAGAGGGTGGTAAACTCAAAATGACTAACATTCTGATTGACATGATAAGCAATGTTGGAAAGTTCAATATTAATTAAGAGACAACAAATCCGACAAGGAAAACAAATAATCTAGTAAGGATCAAAACACAATTCTATGTGATTACATTGATTGAACATGACCAATTTGATAAATAACAAACCAACCAAAAGTTTCGTTTTTTTCATTTTTATTTGAGCTGTCTCTGATTGTTAGCATATAAAATTGTTAATGTTTGGAAGTTATGGGCTTCTGCCCATAACTGATCAAAAAAGGATGTAATATATGTGATCTTCCGGAGATGATTAAGGGTGACAGGTAATATTGTGCTGGAGTACATATGTATACCCAATGCACGACAACAAGGGGGGGGGGGGGGG
>QANU01065369.1:0-89160 GCA_003254905.1 Nissolia schottii | reverse complement strand
GAAGAAACCTTTCCCAACATTGTATTAACTAACAACATACAACATAAAAATCGAGTGTCTTAATTAACAAGCCTCATTCATTCATTCTCAGTTCGAACATTGAAGAAGATGGAAAGGAAATTGAACCGGAGAAAAACAAGCACAAAAAAGCACTAAACACTGCAATGTTTGATTTTGATTTGTTATGTTGATGTCCCTATATGAGCAAACTTCTTAAAAACAGGCAAACAGCAAACAGGAAAACAGCAAAACATACATATATAAAACAGGCAAACAGGAAAACCTTCTAAGAATCTACTTACTTAAGATTACCTAAAGTGTACATTCTTTATAAGATGAACATTAAAAACATTACCAACACCAGGACATCTAACACCAAGGTACTTGTATTGGAACAACATAGACATTTCAATTTGCAGTAACATTAATCCTGAACGGGAGAAAAACAAGTACAAAAAAAGCACTAAACACTACAATGTTTGATTTTGATTTGTTATGTTGATGTCCCTATATGAGCAAACTTCTTAATTCATTTTAATGGAATACGGTTACAAAGTCGTGCTTCCTACAATTCCATTTGTTTAATTTTGCACCCACTCGAAGAAACACGTACAGATGGACATGGAACACCAACAACAAAAAGTGTATATAGAATGCAAAGAGTATAAGAACTTTTGAAGAAAATTCCTATCCTATAACAGTATAAATAATGGAGAAAATGAAAATTTTCATAAGAAAAAAAGAAGGAAAATATACCACGTTCTAAATAGCAAGAAGCTCCAAAATATCAGATCTGAACACAAGACCAACACACAAAAAAAAAAGAGTATTTAAGCAAATAAAAAATGAAAATCAAATTAGGGTTAAATTAGGGAAAATGAAATCAAACCTGTGGTGGCAGCCTGGCGGAGGTCCGAGGGACACGGTGGTGGCAGTGGGAGAAAAAGGCGAAGGCGAGGTAGAGGGGACGGGGGCGAAGGCGAAGGAGAGGTGGAAGGGACGAGGCCGGCGGTGTGGTCAGCTGCGACAGATGCGCACGGGTCGGTGGGCAAAGGCAAAGGAGAGGTGGGGAGTGGGACGGGTCTCGAAGATGAAAGTGAGAGACAGAGAGTGAAAGACAAGTGAAAGAATCAGGTTTAGTAGGTTACAAATGTTATATATATGCGGGTCGTGGGTCGGGTCGTGTTTAAGGTTTCGAATCCGAGAATCGACCAGTCTACTTAAGCGGATCGTTCAGGTCTGACCAGCCGACCCGTCGAACCCGACCCACTCGGATCGGATTGGGTCGGATTTGGCGGATAGGCGGGTTGGGTACGACCCATGTTCACCCCTACTTGGAAGATATGAGATGAAGGGGATCAAAGATCTCAGTACAAAATAAGACATACAAGATACTAAAAGATCACACCAATAAACAATTACAACCGATGGAAACATAATCAAATCTACCCCTGCATTATACGAGTTCCACAGCCTGCAACAAATTGTGTAGTCAAGTGGACGAACATAGAAATTATCCAAAATTCAAAATCACTACAAATCATCATTCCAACTCAGCCAACAACACCAGTAAGAGACCTAAAAATACTGCAACTAGCTACTACCAAAAAAATAGAGCTCCCAATCATCATTGGATAGCCCCAACCCTTTCAGCAAAGCCATTGAGGCTGGGACTACCCCAAATAAATCGTATAGATTGCCATAGCACATAATCCACCAGAAATTACAAACAACACTGTATCGATGGGGTACTCTGGATCTTGGAGTTTCTCGGGTGCTTCGGGGTCGCCGGGCAGGTACCTGCAAGAACTCCGATGCTGAAGTCAGTGAGGGTTCGAGATGCTAGCAAATATGGGGTGTTGGGTCTCAGGCATACCTGGTGTGTCGGTTAGGCTTAAATACCTGGGTGGGATCCGTGATTCTTGATGCACCGAGGATCTTTCCATTATGGTGCCTTCGATCACGGCGCATTCTCGGCTGGGGGAGGCTACAGGGGTGAGTATCTGGCTGGCCGTTCAGGAAGTGGCTCGGGTTGGGTCAGGTAGGTCTGCGGACCCTTGGCTATAATGGGCCTAGTCCATTCCAAACACCATCATATATGACTTCAAATTATTTATTACCATGGTTATCAAAATCGCGAGTTAACTCGTAAACTCGTACGAGTTTACGTTCCTAGGTAGTAAAATCGAGCTAACTCGCATGTAAACTCGTTTCTGGGTAAACTCGGCTGAACTCAGGTAAACTCGTGTAAACTCGCATAAAATCGCGAGTTTACTCCCGAGTTCACGAGTTTACCAAAGTGAGGGTTTTTTTTTTTTACAGCTGCGCATGCAATCATATTCCGTAGTGCCATCGTGATTTGTTGCTAATCCATCGTATGTATTTCAAATATCTTTTCCACTAGGGTGCGTGACCTCTGCATCGCTATCTGTACTTTAGTGTTCTGGATTGGAGACATCATTGTCACATACTCGCTTCTTGTGATGCTCAGTACCATGGGACTCACTGATATCTTCGATATTTATGCTGTTGTGTGTGTCATCTCTTGGATATTTGTGTTATTAAAGGTTCTAGAAACAAAGGGCATGCCCCTCGAACTCATCACCGAATTCTTTGATGTCGGCTTAAAGCAGACTACTTCTGTCAAGAATGAATGACATTGTTCTTTATATACATTTGCTATGTTGGTTGCTCAATACACCGCCTCTTTCTTGTGTTGATAGATTTTACTTGTCATTAAGTTTATGTAGAGGAAGATATGTTCTGGTTCAAACATATGTATTACTTATTATGTATTATCTATTAACATGAGACGGTGCTTTAGACGGAGAAGATCTTTATCCTTGAGCATCCCTAACCAAGATATCATTAAATTTTGGATCTCACTTTTAGCTCTACTCCTTGCCTCATTAGCATCACCTAAGAAACACGTCATAAAAGATAAAAAAAAAATTATCTTTGAAGCTGGAGAGGACTATTTTAGTTCAACTAGAGGTCTCAGGTTTGAGTATTGTGTATGCAACTACATTAAAAAGAGAAAGTGAAAGCTCTACCATCCATGAAAGTTTACCTAACTCAAGTAAAANAGAAACAAAACAAGTTTGATATTGTTTTCCATAACTATGAGTTTTTAGATTTAGGTCATTTAAGTATTTTAGAGTTATCATTTACAGTTGCGCCTACAATCGTGCTCCGTTGTGCTCCGTCGTTGCTTGTCGTATGTATTTCATCCTTTGCTCAGGGATCTTTCCCACCAGGGTGCGTGACCTCTGCATTGCTATTTGTGCTTTAGTGTTCTATATTGAAGACATCATCGTCACAAATTCGCTTCTTGTGATGTTCCGTAGTCAATACTATGTATTATGTTATATGTATTATGTATGAATTGAACTTAGAACTCATATATTTCATCTTTATTTGTGCTTTGTTATGGATATAAATGTATTTATGAATTTCAAGTTTTATTAAATATATTTTTGTAGCATAATAATTTTTTAAAATATTTTTTTAATATTTTTTTAATAATAGGTAAATTCGTACGAGTTTACGATCCTAGTTTACGATCCGAGTTTACGGAGGCTCCACGAGTTTACTTAAACTCGCGAGTTTGATAACCATGGTCTCTAGTAAAATGATACATATCATTTTCACAACAAAAATGTATTTATCTTTTTTTAAAATGAGAAAAAAAAAATCATTCACAAACAAAAGCTTAACAACACTTATAAATTGATTAAAAAAATCATATTTAATGCTAACAATATACAAATACATTCTTCGTTCTGAAACTAACTCAGTTTATAGCTCTGATCCTTGTTCAAAGACTATCAATGTCTAAGTATCTTTCATATTGGAGACCAACACAGGAAGTGTTATAGTTTGAAGAATGTGTGACGCCTTATTTCACAATAGATCTAAATATCTTCTTCATTTGTCTAGAGAGTGGTACCTTAAGGCTTCTGATAGGAACCCAAAGTATTTCCATGTCCTTTCTTCGTACAAGAAAATAAGGAAAGACTTATTAGTTATCCATGTTGGCCGTAGGGTGTTCAGATTGCTGAATTCTATATCAAGGGAGATTAGGAGCTTTTAAAAAAAACTCTATAGCCAGGAGGATCAAACAGTAATAGAGGTTCAAGAAGGGCTGGTGGGAACGCTACTACTGAGAGAAGTAAAGAGATTGGAGGTTTTGTCGTGCTTAGAAGATATCAAGGGTGAAGTTTGGGGGGTGTGACCCCTCCATAGCCCCTGGCTTTAATGGTTTCAATCTGAAGTTCATCAAGGACCAGTGGGGGGTGAGTGGTGGAGACTTTTTGAGGTGTGTGCTTGACTTTTTCTCCTTTGGCGATTGAATATGATGTTGGTAGCATTAGCACCAAAGGTGTGATATCAAAAATTCTGGCAAACCGAATAAGAGGAGTGATGAATGGTTTAGTGGGAGAGTCGCAGACAACTTTTGTGAAGGAACACCAAATTAAACGTTTATTTTGGAGAAATAAAAGCCAGACTAACAACTCATGCTTAGGGAGGTTCCCAGGTAAGAGAGGTGCGTCACAATGGACATCTTAAGTACCAAGTCTTGTCCTTAGCCAGAACCTGTCCTTAATATTAGTCTTCTCCCACTAGAATCTTTCCTTAATCATGGTCTTTTATTAAAAGAAATTAATCATACACATGCAATGTAAATATATTTAATGTAATAAAATATGTGGTCTCATGTGGTTCTAAAATAGTTTCATCATTTTCTAAAAATAGTTTCATAAATATCTGTTTCATAAATAAAGATTTTCTAAATAAATAATCATGAGAAAATATCTAATTAAATAAAAGAATGACTAATTTCATAAATACATAAATAAAATAATAAATTTCACCTCCTAGGATTTTATAAAACATGCATAAATAACATAATGCTAAAATAAATAAATAAATACATGGTCTAAAATAGACCATAAAGAAAGCCACTCACCTTAACATGGTTGACCGCTAAGGAGCACTAAGCTGGGAGCTCCGGACACCCTACGTGGAGGCCCTGCTTCCCCACAAACAGAAGATAAGAGAGAGAAAAGAAATAAAAATATAACTAGAGCAAAAAGTCTCACAAAAGTGTGACCTCTCAAGCTCTAGAGTGAATTAGCGGGTCTAAACACTCACAAGAAGCTTCTATATATAGGGGGAGGAGGAGACCCCCTTCTATAGCTGAAAACGACGTGGGACTAATTCCCTGACTTGCTGCAGTACTCCCTGGGCGCTGCAGCCTGCCCACACGCCACGCGCGCTTGCTTTGCTGGCTTGTATCTCGCGAGAGATGCCCCCTGTGTCTCGCGCAAGACGCCCCCCCTCTCTCTCTTTTGCTTTTCTTCTAAAGGTCATCACAGTAACAAATAAGACAGATAATGTCTCTTGTACCAATGTCATGATCGAAAAATTGCGAGCCTCTAGAAATTTAGATTTCATTAACTCGACTAGGTTTGTCATCATATGGGACTAGCGGTGTCCACCATCGAAGGCACAAATCCACTTTTCTCTAGGAATCTCATCAATCTAAGTGACATAAGCTATGTTACGCCACCGCAGTCTTTCATATCAATGATTGTACTGCTCTATTGTGCTCGAATAACCTATAAAAGAAAACTCAATTAGGATGAAATAAAAAAGTATATGGAGAACTATAAATAGAAGTACTAAAAAATGTAACTTACCAATACCCTTCCTAAGCTTTTCCATGAACTTCACCTTGAAGTGCCTTGCAAATTTCTGCTTAAAATGTCTGATGCAGTAGAGGTGGTATGCCCACTTACCACCCATTCGCCGTACTACTAACTTTATTGACTCATGCCAATCGGATATCTACCCAATTTGACGATCCTTTTGGTAACACTTGGCGTGAGAGTTTCAACAAAAAATACTAAGCATCTCTTGTTTCACCCTCGATAATTGCAAAGGCAATGGGAACAATATTTTGATTTCCATCTTGTGTTTATGCCATCAACAAAACACCCTTGTATTGTCCATACAAGTGTGTTTCATTCACCTGGATCATTGGTTTGTAGTAGTGAATGTGTTAATGCAAGGGCCAAAACCCCAAAACGCACGTCAAAAAGCTATATCATTTGTCCTAGTAGATCTACTAACATTGTAAGAATCAATAATATTCATTTCACATGAGAACGAATTATCAAAATGATTTATTGCAGTTAACCAACATGATAAGTCATTGTACGACTTCCTAATTGCCGTAGACTTGTGCAATTGCCTTTTGCTTTGCCAGCCAAGCCTTTCTGTATGATGGTTAATATCCTTCGCGGTCCATAAAATTTGCTTGAACGGATTTTATTGGCATTGTTGGCTTTGCCCTTATCTGCTCCAATATCATGCCAACAATCTTAAAAGAAGTCAACTTTGGTTGGTCTTAGGTAAGCCGCAAAGCAAGGTAAGTATGAGGGTAATTATACTTTGTGACCTCCCAGAAGCAACTGTTTTTTTTTCAATGTACCCCTTACAAGCCACTGACATCCTTGACCAAAGTTCTTGCATTTGTAGAAGTACGTCGACGGTTCTGACTCTTTAATTTTGTAACCCACCCCAATGCTCATGCAATGGTTTACAACAGCTTCTTTAACTACCTCCTTATCACCAAAATACTTCCTTATATAAAGATCACCACCTGGAAAATAATCATTATCCAAGTATCCAACCTTAGATGCACGCATCCCTTGAACATCAAACATGCGTAAGAAAGCTGGTGAATCATGCAGTTGTTGATCTCCTTCATAATCTGTAAAATTTAATATCCCAAAAATAGAAAATTAATTATATAACAATTTAAGTGAATTTACATTTATTTATTAAATAATAATTATATAATAATTTAAATCTACTTAAGGAATTTAATTATAATTTAATTTATTAAGAAAATAAACTATAATTACTAGTTAACACTTTTACAGTTTTGATACACAAGATCCTTTTCACGAAGTGAATGTAGAGCACACTTTGCATCTCTGATAGTCTACATAATTATTGAATAATTAATTTAAATTGTAATTATTGGACATCAAGATAGAGAATAGAAAATTAATTATATAACAGGTTAAGTGAATTTACATTTATTTATTAAATAGTAATTATATAATAATTTAAATCTACTTAAGGAATTTAATTATAATTCAATTTATTAAGCAAATAAATTATAGTTACTAGTTAACAAATTTGCAGTTTTGATAGACAAGATCCTCTTTACGAGGCGAGTGAAGAATATACTTTACATATCTGTTAATCTATATAATTATTGTATAATTAATTTAAAATTATAATTGTTGAAAATTAAGATAATTCAATTTTATTACAATGTGGATAATAAGAGTACCTGAATCATCGTCAGTTTCATTGCCTTCAAATATGTCACTTTCATGCTCATTCTAGCTCACACAGGCTTATCTACTAAGGCTCAAAACACATCTATCATCTTTCCAAATCATGGTCCTGGTAGTATTCCTCTATCGCATTATAGGTTAGGACATCCCTCACATGAGAAATTACATGTAATGCACTCTGAATTTGATTACATTAATAGTGTAGCATAATTAGCCTTGTGATCCATATCATTTAGCTAAATAGAGAAGACTGTCTTTTACATCTAGTGCTTCCAAATCTATAAATTGCTTTGACCTAATACATATGGATATTTGGGGGCCTTTGGCTATTCCTTCTACAAGTGGTCACAAGTACTTTCTTATTGTTGTGGATGATAAATCAAGATACACTTGGATATTCTTTATGAAAACTAAAGCTGAAGCAACCAAACTTGTTATTTCATTTGCAGCCTTGATTGAAAATCAATTTTCTAGAAAAATTAAAATCAAAAGGATTAACAACGGAGCTGAGTTTCTCATGAAAGACTTTTATGCAGCAAAGGGAATCATTCACCAGACAATTTGTGTTGAGACTCCTCCATAAAATGGTATTGTTGAAAGAAAAAATATCAGCATATACTTGTTGTTGCTCAATCCATAATTTTTATGTCCTTTCTTCCCAAGTGTTTTTGGCACTTTGCTGTAGGGCATGCTATGCACTTGATTAATAGAGAAGACATGATCAAGGGCAAAGACCAAGAGGCAATTAAAGGACTTGGAGGACCAATGACAAGAGCAAGAGCTAGAAAAGCAAAAGATGCCTTACAACAAGTTTTGGCAACAATTCTGAAAATGGGGCTTAATTTAGAAAATGAAGAGCCCAAAATGGTGAATTGCATCATGGAAACGTGTGGTCCAAGGGGTGACACCTGAATGAGACTTTTTTTAGAGTGTTTGTTTAATATATTTTGTAATAAATGGCTACGCCATTCGGTTTTGGATGCTTTTAGCTGAATTATTCAGTTTATGACACCAATGATTAGCATTAATTGGTGCTCATTATTTGGTTTTCAATTATGTTTCTTATGGTATTAGTTGTTTTCAGCCGTTGGAGCATTAGTTGCTCATTATTCCTTGTTTTATTAGACTTTGCAACAGACCATTGGCCAAGCAGCATAAAGCTAGCCATTTCGTTATTTCGAAATCAGAAGTTGAATAATAATCAGATTTTCTATCAAATTGTGAGAGTGATTCTCTAAATTCTTGAGTGATTCAAGAGTGAGAATATCAAAGGTTCTTCCAAGTCCTTTGTGTGTTTGTCTCTTTATCCTATTTAATCAATTCCATACATCATAATTTTCCATCCAATTACAGCATTTTCATACACACATTCTTCCATTTCTTTAGACCTCAATTCCAACCACCATATCATTCAAATTCGTGACAACCAATTTGCAAATCAATACTTTCAATTTAGTGATAACATTGGTCATATCAATAGACAACCTAGTTCATTTCTCAAGAATTTATCCCCTTATGAAATTTTGCATCGTGCCCTACTTGATCTTAAAGATTTAAAGGTTTTTGGATGCCTAACATATGCTTCTACTCTTGTATCTACAAGGAAAAAGCTTGATGCTAGAGCACAAAAATGTGTTTTCTTAGGCCTTAAGGAAGGTACTAAAGGATACATCATGTATGGTGCTGCTAGCAGATGACTTTACTTGTCTCAAAATGTTGTCTTTTATGAAGGTTGTTTTTCTTTCACACTACAGCATGCGCCACAAACTGGTAATTCTTCTGCAACAAGTTCTAATTACATTGCTTCTAACATTTACACTGATCTTTTTATTTATGTTCCTGAATCTCATGCTGCATTGCCTAATGCCCCACCTTCAGCAGCTTCTCCAACCCTCTTACAAACTACTCCTGATCCTGTTACATCTGCATATCATGAAACATCATCCTCAACACACCCTCAACCTCCTCCATTGTAACATCCCGCTTTCTCCTTAGTGAAAATATCCCTAGATAAATGCTTAGGAAATTTTAGTGAAGGATAAACCATTAGAAATATGTACTATTAGGTTAAAATGCCTGTAGAAGAAACTTTAGTCGTTTTCTTAAAATTCTGCATATACTAGAATGAGCCCTTGTTGTCGTCAGAGCATAACCACGCGTCTAAAATATCCGTAAAAGGTACAGCTACAGACGAGAATTTAAAAATACCCCAAATGAACCTAGATTAATCTTTAGAATAATTAGGAGATCACGAAGATGTGATCGGAATATTTTTAGCAGAACCGTACGCGAAGTACCGGGACCAAAAATGATAAAATCGGATCAAAATTGATCTGCCGAAGACCTTTAATTCTCAGCCACACAAGTGGCCAAGACACAAAGGCCTTACATGGCCAAGAAGTGGCCAAGTGGACAAGTCAAAAAGTCCAAGAGATGAGTCATATAGTGACTCATGATGATGATGTCATGCTTAGGTCATGGATGACATAATCAAGGGGTAAAATGGTAAATTGGTCCAAGGACATTTTGGAAAAGTGATTTTCGTGGGTTTGCATATAAATACCCCCTTGGATGACAAAAATTCATAGAAAAAGGAAAACCTTGCTAAAACTCTGTCCAATTGCACACCCAATCAGTAGTCTGTCAAATACTGACACAGAAACCTCTCTAGACATAGACTAGCCTTGACTTCCCTAATCTTACCCTAAAGAAAACCTCTTGGAATCCTTGGAGAAAACCCTGAATCTTGAAGCTTAGGAGGAGCTTGGAGGAGCTTGGAAGCACCATAGCAAGGCAGGAGGCTGTAGAGAGCACCGGAACCGCAGCAAGACTTGAACAAGTGGGTAAACCGACTTATCCACTGTCTATGTGGTTGTATGTTAGATGATATATGCGGTTATTATTCCTTTTATATGACTTTGATTTATATATGTGTTGTTGGAATTTGTTTGGATTTGCTGGTGTTGTCTGTGATTCTGTCAAAAGTTAGGAAAACCTAAGCTAGAGTTAGGGCTGTGGCACGTTTTTGAAAGGAACTATATGCTGGGATTTTTATCTTGAAAAACTAATGTTATTTTTGGATTCTAAACGAAAAATTGAGTGGGGATGTCAAGTTTTATGATTTTTGGAGTCCTCGATGATTTTCTCAGCAAACAGGCAGAAAACGACGTTTTAAGGAAATAAGGGCAAAACGGGAATTTTGTGTTTTGGGCTGAAAAAATGGGTTGATTTTCATGAAATATGTGTTTATAACTATCAAAAACCTTAAGGGAAAGTCTCGAGTCTATCGGGTTTTTGAGAACTAAAATTTCAAAGAAAACAGGGCTTTTACGGGGGCAAAACGGTAATTTTGAGGAAAAGGGCAAAACAGCCATTTCGTGATTTTGGGTTCAAAATCTGAATTTCTAAGCATGAAAAATGGTCTTAGGACTATCAAAAACCTTGGGGTAAGGTTTTGAACCTCTCCGGTTTCTGATCACTAATTTCTGACAAAAAGCAGACGTTTTCAGAAAAGCACTGATACACCGTAGTTTCCAGCCATGCTCATGATTATGTTTTATGTGGGCTATCTTAGTTTTTATGACATGATGAAATCCTTGATGAACTGCAATTGCTTATGTTTGAATATGGAAACTTATGCATGCTTTGTGGTTTATGGAATAAATGATTGGATATGCTATGTTAGGTTTTAGTAAGTGAAAGTATGTTTCCTATGCTTATGAGAACATGATAATGAATGAATGATATATGATTATATATGTGAATGTTGTATGAGATGTAGAATAATGTTTAGATAGTCAGAGCATTCGACCATAGAAGAGTCGAGGTACTATGACACCAGCCACAGTAGAGTTTGAGTGTACTGGGGGTTCCCGGCCACAGAAGAGTCAGGGATACCTTAGAGATGAGCTGAGTTCGAGGAGTTCTCCCAACCACAGTAGATTTGGAGAGTCCCTTAACCACAGTAGAGTCCGGGGAGGTCCAACCACAGCAGAGTTTGGAACGCTCTAAGGACGAGGCAAGTCTCACAAAGTTTTATTAGGGTCCGACCACAGTCCTTAGTTTCTAGTTAGAATAGAGAACAAATGACATAGATAAGAAAATATTAGTTTCCCTCAGTCACTTAGAAATGTAGGTAGCTACTCAGGACTAGGTTGAATGTTAATAACTAGTAAGGATGCAGTATAACTGTGACATCTAGAGATCCCTGGGCATCGGAATCATAATTGAGAATGAAATGAATTACGATGACTAAGGTTTCCCACTGAGAACGCAGAGTTCTCACACCTGCTCCTTTATGGTTCTAGGTAAGCACGACAAGGACGTCATCACGATACGTGGAGAAGCAGACTTGAAGAAGATGAACGGAGGAATAGGATAGCAGGGGCTTGATTAAAGAGGTTACGATCAGTCCCTAGGTAGTATGGTTTATGTTTTGCACTACTGTGAGAAAGTACATGTATGTATTAACTATGATACTACCTATGTAAATGATGGTGAATTTTATGCTATGGACCACTTGTCTGCTTATTGTTTGACGTTGTTATGTTGGAATAATTATCCGTTAAGTATAAAGCTTTAACTCTTCCATTATAAATTCTATCTGACGCGTGGCTCATATTTTATGTATAAAGATAAAGTTTCAAAAGTTTCAAAACGGTCCATATTTTCTAATTAAGAAATATTTTCCAAGTTAAAAGTAGGGGCTAAAAGTAACTCCAACCAAAGTAGATAACAACCTAGTGAGCATTGCTTATGACTATAGCATAAGCAGTTAGCTGGGGTGTTACATCCATCACATATTACTAACCTTGAGCCCTTACTTAAATCATCACTATCATAGTCCTCTTCAATTCCTAGGAGATCCACAAGACCAAATAGCCTTCTTCCTATCTTTCTAATTACCATTGTATGTTGGCCAAGTCCACATCTAATGAGCAATCATTCATCAATAGCAGGTATCCTATCACTGATTATTTGTCTTACTCATCCCTTTGTCCTAATCACAAACGATTTTCCCTGGCCATTTTATCTAACCTTGAGCCTAGGAATTAAAAGGAGGTTGTGAAGCACTCTTGTTGCCATTAATACAAAATTTTCTGCACTAGAAAAGGAGCAAACCTAGATTCTCACTCCTCTTCCTCTTGGTAAGAAGCCTATTGAGTGCAAGTGGGTTTTTAAGGTCAAGTACCATGCTGATGGCACAATTGAGAGGTACAAGGTTAGGCTTGCAGCAAAGGAGTTCACACAAACTGTTGGAATTGATTATTCTGAGACATTTAGCCTTGTGGTTAAGATGACAACATTCAGGGTTCTGTTGGCTATTGTATCAATGAAAGGATGGTTTTTATAGCAATTGGATGTTAATACAACATTCTTGCATGGTGATCTTCACAAGGAAGTTTACATGAAAACCCCTCCTGACCTGTCTATTTCTAATTCCTTTCTGGTTTGTATGCTAGAAAAATCTCTATATGGCCTCAAACCAGCCAGCCGACAATAAAATGTCAAGCTTATGTTTGTGCTCATTGATTCTGGATTCATCCAATCCAAGTCAGATTTTTCTTTTTCACCAAGCACACTTCTAATGGCTTCACAGTGATTCTAGTGTATGTTGATGACTTAGTTCTAGATGGAGATAATCTCACCGAGATCACAACCATCAAATGTTTTCTTCATGATCTTTTTAAGATCAAAGATCTGAGGAACTTAATGTTTTTCCTTATAATGGAGATTGCTCGATCTTCTTAGGGCATAACACTCTACCAAAGGAAGTATTGCTTGGATCTTCTCACAAATCATGAGTTCTTAGATTGCAAACCCACATCCACACCCATGGATTATCACATAAAAAATGACAACAATTCCACTGATCCAGTTCCTAATTCTACCATCTATAGGCGCCTCATTGGAAGACTCTTATACCTCTCACACACGCAGCCTGATATCAACTATGTTGTTGGACGGCTAAGCTAGTTCCTTGATCACCCCATTCACAACATCTTCAATCAGCACACCACGTACTTCGTTACTTAAAATGATCCCCTGCCACTAGACTTCTATTTCCATCTCAGTCCACTCTCTCATTTCAGGGGTATGCAGATGTTGATTGGGGGGTGTGCCCTGAGTCTCAAAGATCAATTTCTGGTTATTGTTGTTTCCTTGGAACTACTTTAGTCTCTTGGTGGAGTATAAAACAAACTATTGTGGCTTGTTCATATGTAGAAGCGGAATACAGGTCACTTACTTAGGCCACATGTGAGGCCCAATGGTTTTTTTATTTAGCTCAAAGACTTCTGCATCCCATTTTCAACACCTGTTCTTATACATTGTGACAATCAATCCGCGATCCACATCACCGCTAATCTAGCGTTTCATGAGAGAATGAAACATATAGAGATTGATTGTCATGTTGTTGGGGACAAAGCTCAAGAAGGTGTCATAAGAGTGCTTCCTATCTCCACTCATCAACAACTAGCTGACATATGGGCAAAACCTTAGCTCCTATATCGTTTTCTCGTTTAATCTCCAAGCTGGGCATGGTTAATTTTCATACTCCAACTTGCAGGGGGTGTTACCAAGTATGCAAGTTAAAGAGTCAGTTAGTTAGTTGGTTGTTAAAATTCTGTTAGGAAGGTTGGATGGTTAAGTTAGTTAGCTAGTGCTTCCTTTCACACTAAGCTATATGTATATTTGGTGGTTAATTTCATTGTACATTAGTAGTAGAGCTAGACTTGTATATAAGGAAATAAACAAGGAGAAATGAATCAGTTCTTCATTTTCAATTCACTCAAGAATTGTTTGTTCTCTCAGCTCATTTGAGCTATCTCTGCAATCACCATTTTACATGCATCGTCATCTTCATCTGCGAACATCCCATCATCTAATAGTAATGCTGGTTCAGCGTCTGCCTGGTACACTTCATTCAAACTCGATCCAGAATTTAAATCAACATTAGGACCAACCTCCTCGAAGTTCACAAACAACTCAATGTCACTCAAATGTGTCTTATAATTTTTGTATAAAGAAAACATTTGTTGCACTTGAAGGTCATTCGATATCGTAACAGGTCAATATTTAACCAACCTATTCATGAAAGACACTTAGTCTTATATCTTATTCTTGCTACGATTTTTTGAAAATGAGAAGAAATTGCACCACAAAAATTTGAGAATGATATAGCTGGTCAAATTACAATAAACTCTACATCATTTTCACTAACAAACTCAACACCCTCAATATTGGACTTTTGCACAGAACCATTATAAAAAAAACAAACGCATCAACACCTTCCTTGCTCATGTTTTTTTTCTTTTCAAAATAGGTGCAGAAAATAAACAAGAAACAAATAACACCCAAGATCCTTCAGAAAATGGAGAAGAGAAGAAGAGGTGAAGAGGAGAAGAGGAATAATGTGTAATTTTGCTACACAACCTAGTTTTTGTAGCCAGAACACATTTTCCTCATTACCCTTTTTTATTTTTTTATTTCCTTTACGTGCTAAAATCGCTTCCTCTTCCGACGATTTCAATCACTTGTCCTGCCGTCGAGTCACTTTACTGCCGGTCCTGTAAACGTCACCTGCTTGGGCAATTTCTAACACTTGCCCACGACAATNATATATATATTAAATGGTCTGAAATCGTATGTACTCCGACTATTTCAGTATTACAAGCAAATGTTTCCTACGAAAACCTATAGAAGTAACTTTTCGGTAGATTGTAGTCAAAAGATCATTATTGGCTCCATATTATGTACTGGCGCAGAGCAGGGCTTTGTCGTCCGTGGTCATAGGATAAGACCCGGAATAAGACTTCAGTAGAACCACACATGAGGTGAAATCACTACTCTCTTTGTGTGGGCCCTTTTTAGCAATAATATAAAATCAGAAATATTAATTTGTAGTAATTTTGTATGATAGTGATTGTATCGGCTCACGCCAGCAACTCAGGTAGAATAGTGAAAATGATCATTTACTCTGCTTATGTATGTGTTACTTTGGAAGAAATATTTTTTCAGAATGTGAAAAATATAAATAAATTACAATTATGTGGTTTTTTGAGCTGAAATCATTATAGAAGGTGGTGATTTCAGCTCTCAATTTTTTTTAAAAAAAAATGGGCTAAAATCGCCTCTTCTTATAACAATTTCAACCCAAAATTTATTTTTTAAAAGGGACGGAAATCGCTATAAGAGTCACGATTTCAGCCCTCTTTTTCATTTTTTTTATTTTTATTATTTTTGAAATCACCTCTAATTTTAACAATTTTAAAAAACTCCCCCCCACTTTCATAAATTTCCCTCTTCCCTCATATATACGGAATGCCCCTCTTCCAAACTCATATACATGTATTTACCCCAAATTAAACAGGCGAAAACAAAGAAAGATGCGTAAAGAAGAGCTATTTTATATATCTATCTTGGAACTCTGCTACAAAACACGATGAGGGTAG
This sequence comes from Nissolia schottii, assembly GCA_003254905.1. Lineage (NCBI taxonomy): Eukaryota > Viridiplantae > Streptophyta > Magnoliopsida > Fabales > Fabaceae > Nissolia > Nissolia schottii. The sequence continues at coordinate 73,331 of QANU01065369.1, read as the reverse complement.
TTGGAAATTTGTAAAACAAACCCTCGGAATGCCCCGGGTAACAGAGAGATACTTAGAAACAAAATACAAGCAAAATAGCCCATATACCTCAATATTTACACACAATTCTTTATCAACTAGTGGTAATAAACAAAACAAAAGACTTTCTCAAAGACGGGAAACGGCCAAAACCTGCTCGTTATAACCACCAACAATATTATTATTATTATTATTACTACTCTTTCTGTTGACCTGGCTTGACGAGTTCCTGCTGGCCTTCGCCGCCGGCTTCAGAGTGTCCGCCACCGCCACGTCCACCTCGAACGCCTTGGCCTTGGCCCTCAACTCAAACTTCTGGATCTTCCCCGTGGCAGTCTTGGGCAGCTCGTCCATAAACTTGACCACCTTGGGCACCATGAAGTGCGGCAAATTCTTCCTGCAGTACGCGATGATGTCAGCCTCCGTGACAAGATGACTCCCCCCCTTCTTAAGGGACAGAAAAGCACAGGGACTCTCCCCCCACTTTGGGTGCGGCATTGCCACCACCGCTGCCTCCAACACCCTCGGGTGCCTATACAACAAGGACTCGACCTCCACGCTGCTTATGTTCTCCCCACCCGATATAATCACGTCCTTGGACCTATCCTTGATCTCCAGATACCCGTCCGGGTGGATGACCCCAACATCGCCTGTCCTGAACCAGCCGTTCCCAAATGCCTTCGCAGTGGCGCTCGGATCTTTGAAATACCCCATCATGATCCCGCTTCCCTTCAGCACAATCTCCCCCATCGCCTTCCCGTCCCTCGCCACGCTCTCCATTGTCTCCAGGTCCTTCACGTCCACGTCAGCGAGCGTCAGCACGCTCACCCCCTGCCTCGCCTTCAGCTCCGCCTGCTCCTGCTTCGGCAGCCGGTTCCAGTCCTTCTGCCACTCGCACACCAGCGCCGGCCCCGTGGCCTCCGTGAGGCCGTACGCGTGGGTCACGTGGAACCCGAGCGACTCGACTTTCTCCAGCATTGTCGCCGGCGGGGGCGCCCCTCCCGTGAGGACCTCCACCGCCGACTTGATCGGGATCCTCTCGCTCGGCTTGGCCTCCAGGATGATGTTGAACACGATCGGGGCGCAGCACATGTGGGTCACGCCGTGGCTCGCTATGCTGCTGTATATGTCGCGCGCGAACGTGTTCCTGATGCAGACGTTGGTTCCGCCACGCGCCGCCACGCCCCACGTGAAGGTCCAGCCGTTGCAGTGGAACATGGGTAGGGTCCACAGGTAGACGGGCTCGCTTCCCATCTCCCAGCCGAGGATTAGGCTTAGAGTGCTGAGGTACGCGCCCCTGTGGCTGTAGACCACGCCCTTGGGCTCCGAGGTCGTTCCGGACGTGTAGTTGAGCGCGACTGGGGCCCACTCGTCGTGGACTGGCTCGGGAGAGTAGTTCGGGTCTCCGTGACGAACCAGCTGCTCGTATTCCAGCTCGCCCAGCCGGATCCCCGTTGGGGCGTTGATGTCGTCGATGACGATCACTAGCGGGAGCGACGAATACTGGCCCTGCTGCGCCATGAGCAGCCTGAGGGCGTCACGTGCCTTGGGCACGTGCTCGTAGTCCACGAAGAAGACCTTGGCCTCCGAGTGCTTCAGGATGGTGGCTATGTTCTTGGCGTCGAGACGGATGTTGATGGTGTTCAGCACGGCGCCCGCCATGGGCACCGCAAAGTGCATCTCGTACATTGCTGGGATGTTAGGGGCCAGCACAGATACCTGTCAAAATTAATTAATTTGCCATCAATCCATAGCATGCATGGTTTTAAAGAATTCTACTGCACCCACATAAAAAAATATACACCATACATAAAGTTTGTGTTTTAATGCATGTAATGTTTGTGCACTTAATTAAGTATAATTAAGAATATCATCTATAAGTTTGTAATAATTGTGCACTCATGAGAATAAAGTTTGTGCATTATTAGTGATGTATGCATGGGTGTATAAAATTGAGTGTACATGTAGCATTTTTGGGGTTTTAAATCGCTTTGCTCTTAATTTGTACTATATATACTGCAAATAGTTGTTTCACTTACGACGTCGTTCCTAGCAATGTTGAGGGCGCGGAGGGAGAAAGCGAGGCGGCGGCAACGCTCGTAGGTCTGTGACCATGTGAACCGCGTTCCACCGTGGATGACGGAGGCGCGGGTGGCATAGCATGCAGCGGCTCGCGTCAGGAAAGTAAGAGGGGTGAGTGAGGTGAAGTTTGCTGCGCATTTTGGAAGGCTGTCCATTGTAGAGATGTGTCAGTTGTAGCAAAATGATATAATAAGGACCCGAAAATAATGTAGATAAGGTGATAAGAGGAGGGAGATATTAAAAGTGAGCGAGAGGAGATATATTGTGGTTAATGAATGAACGATGAGACTTGAGAGTTAGAATTGCTTTGGGGATGGTGGGTTTATATAGGAGGGAAATGATCATGGTCATTTGGGAAGGGGTGTGGGGGCCACCGAGTAAGTAAGAAGATGCCGTGAAGGCAGGGTGTGGAAGTTCACATACGGAAGTTGCTTTGATACTACTGAATGGGTGCCACTGTGTGAATTTGAAGCACATGATCCTTGACGTTGACTTCTTTCCGTTCAGATGCAGAACTAATGTTTATTTATTTTTTTATAACTAAAATACATAATATAATCACTAAACGAGCCAGTAGGCACCATAACAACCAAACCTATAATTAATGTACAAACACTACCCCACAACACAAACAATATACTCCCTGAGAACTACAACCCCCCTTAACCACCATGACTGAACGCAATGCATGGCAAGTTGGAAACTAAGCCTCGTTAAAATCTTTTTGAAAAAATTCTTAATAAAGACAAAATTCATGTTTTTAATTTTATTAAGAGAAGAAAAGAGCATCTAACCATCGACAAATTAAGGCTCTACAATAAGACTTATAATTAATGGATTATTGAACTCCATTAAAGTGCAATTTGCAATTCTAAAGTGCAATTCACACTTTAAAAATTAAAGTACACACATCTTAACCGTTAAAGAGTAATTAACAGTGATGATAAATGCATATAATTATTTTTTAAACAATTTTAATAAAAAATAAACTGAGACTTCTCTTTGATAACCAACTACTAGTATTCATGTATCCACTTTAATCTCTAAAGTACAATATACACTTTAGAGCCCTCATTTCCATAGTTAATTTGTATATTTATTATTTAATTTTTTAAAATATTAAAAATAAAATAATAAGTTTTCATTATTGATTATAATTTACTATTAAAATTTAAATAAAAGGAATAAAATATTTTATAAGTTTTCACCCGATTGATTTTTCTTTAAATTAGCCATATCTCATGAAAAAAAAAAAGCCAGCCATGTCCCACTATCACATCAACTTTCGCATATTAAAGTGCAAATCCCTTGTCTGGGGACCGATCGGTTAGCCAAAACAAAAAATAAGACTACAATTTTAATTTGTTGGTTCTTAAATTTTGCGTCCAACAAAAACATGATTCTTGATCATTTAAAATGTAATTGATGTTAAGAATAATTTATATTAATAATCATAATTGATTTGATTTGATTTAGTCTTATTCATTGATTGTAATTTATTTTTGGCCATTGTGTTTTGGCTGTTGAGTCTTCGGCTTGTAAATAGGCCCAGCCTCCTATGTAAAGACACACAACTCTCATAATATAATTCTATTATTTCTTGTTCTCTGTAGTCTTTGTTGTGTCCCTTTACTAGTGTTATTCAAGATGTTTAACATGATATCAGAGTTATGGTTCCCACCTTGAACCCATATTCCTGCTTCCACCAATTTAAAATGTAATTGAGATAACTTAATTCTTCACACATATTTTTAAAAAGTTTATAGGATAAATTAATCTCTAATAATTTATAAAATAGTTTAAAATTAGTTGATAGGAAAAAAAACATAAATAAAACAAATAAATTCATCTAAATACTAAAGAGATACCTATACACCCCACGATTGAAATTAATAGAAATTACATTTTTAGAAGAATCTATTTACCTAACACAAAATTTAAGAAAACCATAGGTTTTATATTTAATATTAATAATAATAGAAGTCCTTTTTCAGATGAAATTTCTTTGAAGATTAACAACCATCTCACAACGTGAGTCATGCAAACAGGGTAAACTTTCTGTTCTAGTTACATGCATAATTCAGATATTAATGATTTCTAATCCCGCTGCTAAAGCATACTAAAAAGTGATAACTATATGGAGCACTAACTCATTTTCTGACGACACACCAAAACCTGGCGGCTTGAGCCTTTTTTAACCATAAAAAAAAATGAAAAAAAAAACCTGACTGTAAGCATGAGGCAGGGAGAAATATTTAGGTAGTCCAGGATTGTCACATAAGATTATGATCCCATCATTCAAATATTGCCATGTAACAATAGAAACCCACAAACTAAAGTTAAATTTTAAATCTTCACTCTGTTCTCTTTAAATAAATATGGTTTCGGATTTAATTTTAGTGAAACACTGTAGTCTGTACAAACTGATATGGCTACAATTTTGTTGCATTTAACCAACCAATCCAAAATTCCAAATAAAAGAAAAAAAAAATAAACAAAAGTCACGCTAGCCATGCGATTATTTGTAAACGGTACTTAATTTCGTACAGAGTATAGCAATTGGTATTTTCCTTATTATAAAATTGCACCTAATTTTGATCTTATGCTTTCCTATTCTTAATCTCTCGCTTTCGGGGTCGTGGTCTAGTCTTGTTGAATATTAATTCTTTCTACAAATCAACTGGAACAAGTTTGAATAAATTGAATTCCAAAGATATATACACATCAGATATTTTCCAAGAAATTGTCATCACATGATAGTGCAAATGCAGACCAACGAGTAAGCCTTTGAATAATGATAAATTCTACGGCTTTTGCTATATTCTATTTTGAATTTCCCACCATGACTATTCATGCTGGGGCATGACAGTTGATACCAGGAAATTTTCCCTTGTCGTTCTGCTTAATGGGACAGCATCAGAGAGAAGGACGCCAGAACCATAAGGAAAAGTTAAGAAGAAAGCACTGTGTGTTGATAGAGAGTGGTTTAAGAATTGCTGGATGTATTACATTGCGGTTAGTGCTTGGCTGAGAAATTTGTTTGTAATTTCCAAGATCTAGAAGGCTGGCAAATTTTTCCATGGAAATTAAGCTTGAGTTCTTTTTAGTGTTTTGTTGGCTTTTGTATTTTTCCTTTCCTTTATTTTGTTCATTTTCTTTCCTCTCCCCTACTTTTTTTTCCCCCACTTCTCCACTGTCCATTCACCCTTGTTTGATTTCAACCCATCTTATATATAATCAAAATATTTATTTAAAGGTTACTTATCACAAAATAAATTAGTTCAAATAAAAGTATAATATTTAAAAATATCATAAACTATTTATATTCAAAATTTGATAATTATACGACTGATTTTTGTTTATTGAAATTATTGATTAATTTTTTTGTTGTTCATAATATTTACATGTTTTTATTAACTTTATATATAATTTAAATAAGATAATTATTATAATCAATTCAACGTTTTAAGTTAGTTTTTTTTTTAAGACATTAAAACTATTATAATTAGTAGTATCCTTTTTTTAAATTTGATAAAATATTATCTATCTAAATTTTAATTTTTTTTAAACACTAAATCTTAAGTAATACCACAATTTATTAGGTTAAATTATATATTTATAAAAAAAATTGTTACTAAGTGCCTTCAAAAACTTGTTAATGAAACAAGAAAAGGAAATATTGTATGGATAAACTAAAATCTTAAGTCTTTAATGCATTAGAAATATGAAAAGACTCAACATTTATCTCCTTCACACATGCCCTAAGAGCATTTGTTAGCTTTTTTTCTTATAAAAATATGTCTTATACTAATACTAAAAATGAATGGGTGTGCGTGTGCGTGTGTCTGCGTTAGTTGATTGACATTGTCGAAGGCATATTAAAGTATAAGTAATTTAAAATATTATAAGAGTTGAAAAGTAGAGAAGATTTATTTAGAAATTGAAAGAGAAAAATATAAATATAATTATAATTATAAAAATTAAATAAATTTAAAATTTACCAAAACGCCACATGACTATTGTAGCAGATTTAAAATTATTGTCATGTTTTTTTATTGATGATTAATCCAAAAGCACAAGAAAGTGCAGAACAAAACAAACAAATACGACAAGAAAAAATACAATCCACTTCCCAACCTACCGAACACTCCAGCAATCTAGGAAAATGCCTCATCAAAATCTCCCTAGGGAAACCCAATGGGACAAACCCTTGCTTTTTAAGAGAGAAAAAAGAGTATCCAAACATAGCCTATTAAGAGCGCAAAATAAAAGGCAAAATAACCAACAATCACAATAACACATCCAATACTTTCGTCTAGAAAGACTCCAGACTATAGGAGATCTACATGCATATAGGCACCCAGAGCACTGATAGCAAGAAAGCAGACCATATTGTAGGCAGTGAGAAGTTGATGTAAGAGTGCATGATCTGGTAGAGGATATAAAGAAAACCTTAATGGCCTCCATATCAAGCTCACTTGCTACATCTGTCATGGATTTCACTGAGAACTACGCTTTGCTATCATACTTCCAAATAGCTTTATCTACCACAGTCGCATTTAGCTTTGCACTAAGGAGCACATTCTGAATATCATTTAACAAAACGTTTTTCCATTGGAATATCTGTCTTCTTCATTATAACTCCAAATCCACGGTAAACCATCCCAGAATCTACAGTCAGCAATTGTCATGTGCCAAATGAAAATTGGAAATTGCTATAGGAAATTGGTTAAATCCAAAAGTATGTAAGAATAAAAGAGAAAAAAAATAAATTAGATACTTAGTGACAGTTACACTTAGATATTCTATTTATTTAATGGTGTAGATAATAGATAGATAATATTAATGTAATAACAACTGTATGTTGTGTTTATAAGAAAATCCTAAATTTTACAAAGAAATTGTTATGTTTTTTCCTCTCTTTTTTTTGGTCTTTAACTATCGATTATTTAGTTAACTTTTGGTCCATGGATTACGTTCAGTTTAAAGAACTAGAGTACCTACTTAAGGGACAACCTCTCTTCTGTTAAAAGTCTTTGAAACTTTTCAAATCTTAAAACAAAAAAAGGAAGGAAATTGATGTGGAAAAGTTCAAAGTGTTTGAACGCTTAAGCCTTCAAAAAATTCTTCCTATGGACTCTTAAACCACAAAATTGATTGATTGATTGAATCATATGGAAATATTTGACCAAGTTTATAATCTGATTTAATGAAAAGTCAAATAAAAATAAAAATACTTGTTTCACACAAAATAATTTTCAAGGAATTAATGGCAAAAAGTAAAAGATTGTTTTAAAAGGGAACAAGCGATTGTAAAGAATAGGGATGTGAATTGCAGTTACACAAAAAAGAAGTAAAATGAAGTATAATTTTTATTGAATTAATCACCGAAATGATTATTACACAAGTTGCAAAAATGTAAATGTAAAATTAAAGCTACAAGCTAGTCCTTACGAAACTAAAAAGAAGATTAAACTACAAGATATAAAAGAAAATGAAAATGAAATAGTGGTGGCATACATTGGGTCTCTCGTGTACTCTCAGTGTCGTCTGAGACTTGAGCATTTGGTTAATCAATGAACCACCCCCTTCTTTGACATTGATGCCTTCTATTTATAGAGGTTAAGGCCCTTAACTGTCACTCCAAACATATGGTGACGGTTTTCTCCAATTTTGCCACTGTCTGCATAATTTGGGCCGGTTATGCCACGATGAGCAACACATATGAGTGGTGGTTATCATTACGTGTCCACTATAGTTGTGCTGAAGTAAATGGCGATTATCATCTCCCATATGCCACGTTGGATGGAAGTTACGTCCTTTACGCGAGTGGAGATATCAATAATTGTTCCCTCCATACATATCTGTTTGAACCTTATATATCTACATTTTTTTTATTAACTCTTCTAACATGCATGTCGCCATTTACCTTCTTTGACATCACTCCTCTCATTCTTGATGGCGACTACTATCTAAGTTCCAAGGTCTCTTTTACTTGCGACCTCTAAAGTGCTTCTTCTTTGAACACTTGTTACTAAATCTTGTGGCAATCTATATTCATAAATGGCCTTGTCGACTTATGTCTATTTTTACATGTATTTGGTTGCTGACTTCGCCCTTATCGACAAAAGACCTTGTATTTTTCTAAAGATTTGTTTCCTGTCGTCGTTTATTGAAATCAAACAAATCATTCCTACTATGACTACAGTGATTGACTGTACTCTTTATTCATGGGGTTGCAAATATATATCTATTGACGTCCAGTTGTATTGTTCCTTCAGAAATCCTTTTCTTCTTGTCACATCGCCAATTTTGGTGACCCTAACTGATGCCCCCCCAATTTTGGCGACCCTGGAAGTGCGCCCCCTCCCGTGGACGAAACAGAGATATGGAATCGCATGTCCGGCGGCCGAAACCATAATCGGGTTTACGGCCGAGGCACACAACTGACCATTAACGTCAGGGGGGCGGCGGTAGATCTGCTTCTGCTTCTACTGGGGGTACACCAATAGATTCTGACGAGTTGCGGGAAACCATGTTCAAGTTGAACTAGGAGCTACATCAACACGCTCTAAGGTGGGAGCAGAGGGAGAAGCCGAAAAAAGAAGAAACTAAAGGAGAATATGAGGAAGCAAAAAGAATAGTTGAACCAAGTTCTTTAGGGTTTTATGCGCGTCATTGGTGGGTTTGCGCTAGGAAGGAGCAGCACACAGAATCTCCTGCAGTTAGAGCTTCTCGCCTCTTCCTCCTCTTCTTCCTCTGAGAATGATGATGATGGCCCTCCCACCGCTTTAGGAGAATAATTTTTTAGTCTGTAGTTTTTTAATTTAAACTTTTTAATTAATGTGAAATTTGTTTTCCATGGTGGGTTTTATTTTATATGATTAAAGGAGTTTTTGGTATTATATGGTGTTATTTATCGTTATAAAATAATAGTTCTCGTAGTTAGTAAAATTTTGTTAACCACAATATCACTTGTTAATTTCTGTTAGTTTATTCAATTAATAATATATATGTTACATCTAAAGTGTATTTATACATAAAATAAATTAAATTGCTAGCATCAAAAAAAAAATAAATTAAATTTCTAAAAGCAAAATTTCTAATTGCGAATAAATAATAATTAATAAAAAAATTATATGTTAAATAAAAATATGACAAAACAATAACAAAGAAAAAATAACAAAAGTTAATATAATAATTAGCAAGTAATAATAAACAATATTAATAAACACACATAAATAAAATAATGATTAATATATAATGAACAATAAAGCAAGGGTTAGGGTTTAGGGTAGAGTATTATCGTCAAACATATCAGACGGTAAGCTACTTCCAAAACGACGCATCTTGCATAGTGTTATTGGGTTTAGGGTATAGGGTATTACCATCGGACATATTTGACGGTAAGATATGTCCTAAAAGCTGCATTTTGTATTCGACATGGAACACTGTGTTTGGTAAAATGGTTACCATTGGTGATGGTTAAGCCGACGGTAACAGAAATATTTTGGCACCAAAAATTGGCACCACTTTTTTTGGATATCGTCGGAATTGGCACCACTTTTTTTGGATATCGTCGGATAGTTTTCATGAACCGACGGTAAGCTTCGAATACAAAACACAGCGTTTTGGGATACTCGTTATCGTCAAACATGTGTTCGACGGTAACGAGTATCCCAAAACCGTGAGTTTTGCATTTGACATGGAACGCTGCGTTTGGTAAAATTGGTACCGTCAGTTATGGTTACGCCGATGATAACTGAAATATTTTAGCACCAAAAATTGGCGCCACTTTTTTGGATATCGTCGGATAGTTTTCATGAACCGACGGTAAACTTCGAATATAAAACGTAGAGTTTTATGTTCGAAATGGAACGCTGTGTTTGGTAAAATTGGTACCTTCGGTTATGGTTACGCAGACGGTAACAGAAATATTTTGGCACCAAAAATTGACGCTACTTTTTTAGTTACCGTCGGATAATTTTCATGAACCGACGATAAGCTTCAAATATAAAACGCAGTGTTTTGGGATACTCGTTACTGTCGGACATGTCCGACGGTAATAGTTTTAATAAAACACTGCATTTTGTGCATCGTTATTACCATCGGACTGCACACTTACCATCGATTATGTCTGGCGATAATGTCTAGACCCGAGACTTAGTCGAATTTCCTTTCTCTTCTTCCCATTTTCTTTTCCCTTCTTCCTCTTCTTCCTCTCTTCCCTTCCTCCCTTCTTCAACAACCTCACTTCTTCTTCTTCCTCTTCCGCTGCAAAGTCCCAATCCTTGAGCTGGTTCTTCTCTACTGCCTCTGACCTTGTCCTCGCTACTAGGCGTGGTAACGCAATTTCCGTCTCTTAACTCCTCTGTTTTTGTTTTTGTTTTTCTACTTTTAATGCATTTCTTTGATTTCGTTTGGGTTGTTTCGTCTATATGTGAACAGTGGTTGACTTCTTGGAGTTTTTACTGTCCACTGTGGTGGTTGCCGTCGTCCTCTACTCAACTGGCCACTCCCAATTGCCGCTCTGTTTTCACTATAGATTCAACAATGTATTTATTTTTACCCTTTGCTAATCTCCACATTTTGATTTATTAATGTTTTGTGGTTCTAATAGAATATTTGATTTTAATGTGGGTTGGTTGGCTCTTTAATCAATTCAATAGCTAATACTTGTTCTACTTCATTTTAAGATTTTTCTTTAATCAATATACTACTCCTTCCGTTTTATTTGTACATTTTTTATTTTATTATTTTTATAAATATATGTCTATTTTTTAATTTTATATCACATTAGTGACGTTTACTCCGATATTTCATGAATTTTAAAGTATCAATATTATAACATCTAAAATTTTATTAAGTGTTTTACTAATTTAAATTATTTATTATTTTAAATTTGTAATTAAATCACAACTATTTAAATATAAAAAAGTATTGATATTTTCATGAAAGTTTGAATACCAAAAGAACTCATATTAATTATTTTTGATGTTTACTATATTACAACTAATTATTTCAATTAGTAATTAATTGTGAGATTGAATATTTAAGGAGTTTGAACGAGGAGATTGCTCAAACAATTATTAAGGTTTGCAACAACAATTAGGTATATATCTCTTTAACTTAATTATTACTAGGATAGAGACTTAATTTATTAAGTTAGAGTTGTGGGATTGGAGTTGTATGGCTAGATTGGGGGAAGGAACGCTTAGCGTTTCTTTCCGACATTGTTTGAATTGATGTGCTGGCAACCGTGATTATATGTTGTTTGCAGAGATTGGAGGGTCTCTGTTTTAGAATGGTTTAGGAAATATTGTGTGGAATTAATGTATAATAAGAAGATTAAAGTAATTAAAATCATTAAGTTAATGTCCATTGATTACGTAACATGCATGTAGGATTTGTGGAAAAATGATTCTGTCGAATAGATTTTGGATGTACGATAGATACTACGGGAACCAGGGAGTGGTAAAGCCAAAATGTTTTTAAGGCATCGACTATTTTTGTCAGACCGTTACAATTATTCATCAGTATATGGCAGAGCAAAACATTAGATGTTCGTGTTCTTTGTGCAAGCGTTGTAGAATATTGGATGTTGAAATGGTTAGAATGCATCTATATAAGAATATGTTTGAGCCGCATTACTGGATATGGACCGACCACGGAGAGGTGGATGTTAATGGTGTCAATGAGTTCAATAGGTTGCATTACGAAGGGGGAAGTAAAAGTCACACGCATATTGAACAAAATGATAAAACAGAAAGTTTTCAATTTAATAATAATGATAAATTTGCAGAAATGGTTAACGGTGCCTTCAACGGTAATATGCTTGTCGAAGAACCTAATACGGATGCTAATAACTTTTATAGTTTATTAGAAGAAGCAAATACTCTAGTATGGGAAGGATCTGTCCATTCAAAATTATTTGTGGCAATTAGGATGTTGACTATGAAGTCAGAGGCCAATCAATCTAAGAGATCATTTGATCAGTGACTTTCGTTCATCAAAGAAATAACACCACCAAATAATGACATATCGACAAACTTTTATCAACCCAAAATTTTTTTTCTCTAAACTTGGCTTGCAGTCCATAAAGATTTTTTTTTCTCTAAACTTGGCTTGCAGTTCATAAAGATTGACTGTTGTCGAATGGGTTGTATGTTGTACTATATGGATGATGCGACCTTAACTGAATGCAAATTTTGTGGCGCTGTTAGGTTTAAACCTAAGAGAGTTGGTCCTGGGAGATACAAGAATGTTCCTTATAAAAGAATGCATTATTTGCCATTAATCTCAAGACTGAAAAGATTATTTTCCTTGATGAGTTCAGCACCGCACATGAGATGGCATTTGTAGAACAAGAGAAATGATGGTCGGATTAGGTCTTTGTTTGGATGGGTTTGCTCCTAACAATCAATTCAGCAAATCACACTCATGTTGGTCTGTTATCGTTACACCGTGTAACTTGCCTCCTGAAATGTGCATGAAAGATCCTTATCTGTTCTTATCTTGCGTGATCCCTAGGCTGAGCAACCCAAAAGCTAAAATTGATGTTTTTCTTCAACCATTGATAGATGAACAGAACATGTTGTGCAGTCCAGGTGTGCTTGCGTATGACGTGTCCATGAAGCAAAATTTTATGTTAAGGGCATCTTTGATGTGGACTGTTAACGATTTTTCAGCTTATGGCATGTTGTCTGGATGAATGATAGCAGGAATGTTGACATGTACAATATGTATGGAAGACACCAAAGCATTCCGGTTAACGCATGGAGGAAAACAATCTTGGTTTGATTGTCACAGGAAATTCTTGCCAACAGATCACATGTTAAGGAACGACAAGTATGGGTTTTGGAAAAACATAATTGAAAATGAAGAGCCTCCACAGAGATTAATTGGTTGTGACATTTGGAGGAGGGTTAGACGGTTTTCAAAGATTGCTGAGAGTGGAAATGTTAAGCTTCTAGGTTACGGGGAACAACATAACTAGACGAAGAAGAACATATTCTGGGATTTGTCGTATTGAAAAGATAACTTGGTTTGTCATTGTCTTGATGTTATGCATATTGAAAAGAATGTTTTTGATAATATAATGCATATTGTCATGAACACTGAACAAACCAAGGACAACGAGAAGGCAAGACTGGACTTGAAAAGGTTTGTAGACTAAATTTACAAGAGATTTCTGGCGATCGTTTCATCAAGTCAAAGGCTTGCTATACCCTCAACAAGCAACAAGTTCAAAGTGTTCTTTGTTGGTTGCAAACTCTTAAATTGCCTGACAGTTATGCATCTAACTTGGCTTGATGTGTAAATATCGCCCAAGAAAAATTGGTTGGAATGAAAAGTCATGACTGCCATGTGTTTATGCAATGTTTGCTGCCAATTGCATTCAAAGAACTGCCGAAGAATGTGTTGCAGCCGTTAAGTGAACTAAGTCACTTTTTCGAGACATTGTGCTCGTTTACATTTAATGTTGAATACCTCTTACTCTTGGAACTCAACATTCCGATTATCTTGTGTTCGCTTGAGATATTTTTTTCCTCTAACTTTTTTTGATATAATGGAACATTTGCCTGTACACTTGCATTACGAAGCTCGAATGTGTGGTCTGGTTCAGTATAGGTGGATATGTTCGTTTGAAACATGCATGGGAGTCTTCAAGAGAACAGTTAAATATAGAGCTCAAGTCGAGGGGTTGATATGCGAAGCATTCTTAAGGAAAGAAACTTCCTTCTTTTGTTCGTACTACTTTGGTGCTAATTTGAATTGCAATAGAAATATGGTGGGACGAAACGACGATAGGGGAGGAATGCCTAATCAGTCGATATTTTCTATATTCAATCAATCTGGTCGTGCGGCTGGAAGGGGAAAGGATTACTGGTTGAGTGTGTAACATCCTAGCTAACTGCATACCCTCGAGTAGTATGCAATGCTCACTAGATTGTTAATCAATTGGTGGGATTACTTATAGTCCCTCATTATCTTTTGAAAATGAAAGAATTAAGGAAAATATGGACCAATTTGAAACTTTTACACTTGTTACTTTATTTGCAAAGTATGAGCCACGCGTGAATCAAACATATAATACAAACGATAGAGCGGAAGCTTAAAAGCGTTAATCATTACTAGCATAAATAATTATATACCAAGTATCTGGTCCATCACATATTACATCCAACATAATATCATAATAATTTACATTACAAGCCAAGTTCATCAAAATACATAGCAAAATATATCAAATATAGCAAAATGTCCATCTGAGGCCAAGGTAGGCTGGCTGGTCCTTGGTTCTCTACTGCTCCACGTGCGGCTCCTCATGGGTCTCCTCGTAGCCCTCGTACTCTTCGCCTGCTCCTGGAAGCATAAGCGAGTGGGGGTGAGAACAGTCGTCCTCAGTGGTTAACCTTGGCATAGGGGATCTCTTTTCTCGCTTATCAACCGGCCGCTCAAGTGTTTCTAGGTGAACATGCATACTAACATCCTACTGATTATTATCTGGCCTAAGGTCCTGAACGGCTTTATCTACTTTACTAGGTGACTGGGGAACTAGTCTTGCTTATCTAGGTTCTCGTGCTTGTTAACTTTTCTCGCGTATATACATAGCCGTCTCGAGCGTTCTCTTGACGGTATTTACTCCATACATATGCTTACATACTTTATCATATACTTATGCATCACATCTCGTTCATCACATATTCATTCATTTCATACTTTATGCATGCTAGTCTTGAGACTCTCTCATGCGCGCCGGCTAACTAATGGACCGGGACACATCCTGCTTTCCATGCTCTCGGCTAACTAATGAACCGAAGCTGCGTCGGCTCCCAGCTAACTAATGGACCAGGGCCGCGCTGAGTCTTTCCCACTCATGTAGATGCGGCCAAACATCTACAACCTGCTTCTGTCCTCGGATTGATGTCGACCAGGCAGCGCTATAACCTGAGTGGTTGCGAACCACCGCGGATAACTAATGTTCCGTCTTCGATCATCAATAGAGATAACCGGCCACCTAGTGGGCGGGCGAGGGGTTGGCCCTATGACACAACCAAGTGGAGACTCATACATCATCATCATCATATCATTCTCATTTCTTAGGTGTGACGTCACCCTTTCCCGAGCCAGGCGTGAACTCCTGGACCTCGTTCTCATTTATCTTTCCTTCCTTTCATTCATCATCATTAACCAATCCACCCCTTCGTGGGGACTGGCGAGGGGCGTTTCCGCCAAGAGAGATATTTCCTATCATATAGCTACATACTTGTTCCCTAAGGTTCAATTATGCTCTTTAAACTTTACGTGATTAATCTCTAGTTCTCATGATGCATGATAGTATAACCTTTCCTAACATACATATTCTACATGCAATGTTCCACATGTATCATCATAACATAACTCATTCATTCATCATATTCTCATAAGCATAAGGGAGCATACTATCACTTGCTAAACCTAACATAGCATATCCAAGCATTCGTTAGAATTTTTATCCAACCGTTGACCGATGAACGCAAGACTTGACCCTAAAGATTTTCATGGTTCTAAACCCACTTTTTATGAAAACAAACCCAGATTTTTAATCCAAATCCCTGAAATTACAGATTTGCCCTTTTTTATCAAAATGCCATTTTTGCCCATAAAAATTGATTTTTCTTTGGAATTTTATTTCTCCATAACCCAATGGACTCAAGACTTGACCCTAAGGTTTTTAATACCTCTAAACCCATTTTTCATGATAATAAACCCAGATTTTTAGTCTAAATACCCAAAATTACAGATTTGCCCTTTCTTGCTCAAAATGCCATTTTTGTCCGAAAAACCGATTTTTCTTTGAAATTTTATTCCTTCCTAACCCAATGGACTCAAGACTTGACCCTAAGGTTTTTGATATCTCTAAACCCATTTTTCATAGTAATAAACCCAGATTTTTAGTTTAAATACCAGAAAATCCCGAAATGACCATTTTGCCCTTTTTATGCCAAAAACCCAAACTTTGTTCTATGTTACCTTTTCTCAAAACTCTTCCATGTCCAACCCTAAAATATTTTCCACATATTCCAGCCTTTATCAATCACTTATTATCATCTTCAAATCACATTCATCTAAAACAAATAATTAATAATGCAAGAAAATTCATTTTTAAGCCTAGAACACATATTATGTGCATTTTCTCATAAATCACATAAACAAGCAAAAAGGCCTAGAACCATCAAGGGATGATTTTAGCTAGTTACCCAAAAGCTTTAACAACCAAAAATATACATTTATCCTCATCACATCACTATTAGCATATGCAAGTTTATTTCAAGGCAAAAATCACATACACATAAACACACATAATCATCCACATCAAACATAAACAAACATAAACAAACATAGGCAAACATAAGCTCCAAGGAGATGAGCAAACCAAGTTTACCCACTTGTAGGAGAACCTAGTGGTGGTGATGGAAGCTTGGAGTGAAGTCCCACAAGCCTTGTTGTTTTCCAAATCTTGAGCTTCTCTTTTCTCCAAGATAAAGATCCTTAAGCAAGGTGGAGGGTGATGAGGTTTTTCCTCTAGATTTTGGGTGGAAGAAAATGAAACCAAGATGAAGAGACTTGAGGGCTGTGGTTTGGTTTGTGGAAGGTGGAAAGAGGTGGAAGAAGTGCTTGA
Organism: Nissolia schottii; assembly: GCA_003254905.1. Lineage (NCBI taxonomy): Eukaryota > Viridiplantae > Streptophyta > Magnoliopsida > Fabales > Fabaceae > Nissolia > Nissolia schottii. The sequence goes on along the minus strand of QANU01065369.1, from coordinate 56,566 downwards.
TCTCTTGGTGGTTTGGTGGTGTGCTTTGAAGCTTAGTTTGGTGTGTGTTTTTGGGAGAATGTAGAAGATGAAATTCTTGAGATTTTGGGGGAAGAGGAGCTCGTTTTTTGGAGGCTGATTTGGGAGGAAATTAATTGATTTTTTTGAAATAAAGAAAAGATGGTGAATAGTGTAAGGCATGGGCTTAGGTATGGGTGGGTATGGGCATGTGTAAGGAAGTTATGGTGATGGGAATTTGGAAGCACATTTTGGGGAGATATTTTTGACTAAATTTTCTCACAAAAACCGTGCAGCCCCTTCTCTTGCAGCTGCAGAGATTTTGTTTTCTCCCGGTCCCGGTTCGCTCGTGTTTTATCGCTCGCAGTGTCGGTGCGTCGCGCACGATCGTCCGAAAAATATTCCGTTTGAACCGTCGTGATCCTCTAATTCCCACCTACCTAAGGGTATTAATGTTTGAAGGTGTTTGTGAATTTTTCTCTGGGAGATTATTTTCCCGCACACCGTTTCGCGTGCCCAATTTTATCGGCAACCGATGGCGGTTCGGTTGTGCGCCGAATTTTCTACCCCGACACGTCTAAATTCCTAGGGATATTTTTATTTAAAATCTTCCATCTCAATTATCTAATCATGATTAGAAAATTAATTAATCATGATTATTCCCCTAAGAGAAAATCGGGATGTTACAGAGTGCACAAGAAAAAAAAGCAGTTCACTTAGTTGATTTGCTCAACTGCGAAGAAGTACTTCTGTACTAAGAGTAAGTTCGATCGACCATTTTAATATACTTTATTTCATTAACATACAATTTACCAAATTGCTTGTTACCATTGATGCATGTTTTCAGGATGTTTCAATGAGAATTTGGAGATCAATGCTCCGATCAAATGTTTCCATCGTGCTTTGCAAATTATGTATGTGTTTAACTTCTTTACATTATATACTTTAACCGAACAAAAGACTTTATATAACAATCGATTGAGTTTAACTTACTTTTAAAATGTATTTTTTTTAGGTGCAAAATTCTTTTAGTAATGATAGTAACTTGATGAGTTTGACATGGGGACCGATGAACAAAGCGATTAGTTTGTCCATTTATTTTGTTAATGGATACAAGTTTCACACATCTAAATGAGTAGCTACTCAAAAGACAGACAATTGTGGTGTTTGTGTCAAGGGTGAATATTCTAACAATGATGAAACAAGCAATGATTGGTACAGAGTGCTTAAAAAAATTCTTGTATTAGAATATGCACACGATGTCCCATCTAATCGCATCGTACTTTTCTGCTGTGATTGGTATAATCCTTCCCCAAATGGAACACGAACTCATTTGGATTACAATGTTACTGAGATTAATTCTGCAAGGCGATATATGCGGTATGATTCATTCATCGTTGTTGAAAAAGCCAAACAAGTTTATTACGCTAGCTATCCAGGAGCTACTCAATCAAGCTAGAAAGTTGTGATCAAAAGCAAACCATGTGGTTGAATTGAGTTGGATGGCATGCAATCAGCGAAACAATCATCATATGATCAACTGTAGCAAGTGTCGGACCCAATTCCTGCAACAATAGTTGTTCAGACAACAAATACGAACACATTGTTAGCTACAAACAACGAACAAGAAATACTTCAAGCTTCTGAGCTCTATCAACATTTAACTGATGATGCCGACAATGATGGGAAAGAAAAGAAGAAGAAGAAGAAGAAAAAGAAGAAGAAGAAGAACAACAACAACAACAAGATTTTGATGACCAGCTAAATTCTGAAAATGACGATGATAGTGTTTACCTTTCATCGTCAGACTAGCTGCGATTTGTAATTATTTAAAAATTTTAAATATTAAATTTATTTTGTTAGTACTATTATTGTCTTATACAATTTAATTGCTTAATTTTTATTTAATATTTTAGTATTAATTAAATAAATATTTAATTAATTATTAAATATAAATTTCTATATATTTATAAATTACAAAAACTATTTATTAAATTGAATTTTATAATTTATTAAATTACATATTTATTAATATAATTATATAATTTACTATGTAAATAAATAATTAAATTTTAATTAAATCTTTTTTAATACTTAATTATTACCATCGGTGAATGTCCGACGGTAATTGGGTAAGCTAATTCATATTGTTAACGTCGATTATAACTGACAGTAAGGTTTAATATTAGCGACGGCTAAAAGTTGACAGTATTGGAATTAAATATTAATATCTTTACTGTATCTTTACCGTCGGTCGCCGACGGTAAAGGAATAAAATATTAATATCTCTACCGTCGGTTTAGGCCGACTGTAAAGAAATAAAATAGTAATATCTTTACTATCGGTAATGGCCGACGGTAAAGGAATAAAATATTAATATATTTATTATCAGTCCTAGCTGACGGTAGACCGGTTCAAATGTAATCAGACGTGAACCGGTTTGCGTCGATTTATTCTAGCGGTAATTATCGTTGAACAACGACTACTGACGGTCAATCGATTACCATTAAGCACTTTACCATTAAGCACATGTCTGACGGTAACTCTGACGATAATGTCAAAAATCGACGGTAATGAACTGTTTTCTTGTAGTGAAACATGTTGATTAAATATATTAAATACTGATGAAATAATTTTTTTGTATGAATTTCGTACGGTATATTAGAATAATATTAAAATTCAAGTAATATATATCAAACCACTAACATATACTAATTAAAAACACTTTCAGTATACATCCCAAAAAATAAAAATCAAGTGCGTAAATTACATTACTTGAAACTATATTATTTTAATTTTACTTAAATGATTCTCTAAAATTTATGGGGAAAAAGTTACTTGAACCATTCACGTAAACAGTTTTTTTTCCCCCTTTCCCTTCTATGCCTCTCATTTTAATCTTATATTTTATAATTAAAAACATAAAATCTGTTGTCATATATTATTTGAATTTGAACTTAGATTGGTTGATGTATTATTTCAATATTAGACAAATGAAAATAAGATTCAAGTAGAAAAAAATAGTTTTGATAGTTTCAAGTATAATAATAATATTAAATATGAGAGAGAAAAGTTAAAGTTGTGGCATTTGATGTATCCTACATTACAAGTCAACTCACAAAAAAGAGGACCAAGATGCGTATCTTTCTGATCTTCACGTGAAGTTATAGAATATATATATATATATNTATATATATATATATATATGGTTTTTTTTTATCTAAACTTTTATAAAATTATTGATATTTTTTAATATTTAAATAATTATGATTTAAATAATTTAAATTAGAGAAACACATATTAAAATATTAAATGCATGGAGATACCAAAGTAAATTCCTGTACATATATTTTGATTGATTGCCCGTTTAGTTTATCTTTAGTAAAATTACCCACTTTTACTTTGAAGCGAGATTTTTATTTTTGAACTTTTTTTTTCAATAAATTACATGTTTGTCATTAATGAAACTCCGCGGGAAAAAAGTACAATCGACCACCTAAGGTATTTCATTCCATCCACCGAAATGTAACAATTCTTCGCACTAACAGGAAGAGGCTCATTATTTTTTCAACTAACTTCTACCTTTTCTGTTGGTGGGTTTTCCCCCATTTTTTTCCCCCTAAAAACACTAAGTCCTACGTTTTTAGTGTGGAGACTAAATTTATTCTCATAAGAGACAATCTTATTTTAAAAAGTTCTTTGAAGAAACTTTTACATCAATTTAATAATCAGTAAATATAATAAATAAGTTTCTTGCTTAACTTTCGTAATTAAAAAGATTACAATTCAGTTTTAAAATAAAAAAGATTTAAAGATATTAACTTAAATAATATCAATCCCCTTCATAATTAACTTCTAGATATATGCATCACTAAACTCAACATATAAACTACTAATAAATTTACTGTACTATTCCAGTATTTTCAGTGTGATTCTTAATCATGTATTTTTAAGTAGCAAAAACAATTGTTCATGTAAACTTTGAATCAAGACCATTCATTTCCCAAATGCAAACAATCATATCCATTGATTACCCCTTCAGAAGGTACATTACTAACATGGTCCACCACCTAAAATGTTCCTATAGACACTTCTAAAAATAACTATTCAAGTTTTGTTATATTTTATTTCATTAATTTTTCTCTTTCTTTAAATATTATATTATCTTCACTCAATGCTTTTACTTTGTTCATAAAAAATGAATTGAGATTTATAATTTTTCTTCATTTCAACTATCTAATAAAATTAATACCCTACAACCAAAAAAAGAAAAGATTAGTACCCTACAAGGTTATATTCACAATTTACAATTTAGTCAATTTAATTTCTATGTAATTTTTTTTTATCTTTTGAATAAATTAAAAATAAAAATAAATAAGTAATTGATGTTAATCAATTACTATTTATACTGAATAAAAAAAAAAGCAATGACATTTAATTTAATTTACCATGAAAAGTTTAAATTTATTATGTGCAATAATAATAATGGTGATTGGAAAGATATCTATCATTAACATTTGTAAATTTTAATTGGGTTATAATTAATTATTAGTGATTTATTTATTATAATAAGTAATGATTTTAATCCTGTGTACTTATAGGGTTTAAATAATTTTTGGGTCCCTGATAAATTCTGGATCCCTAAATTTTTATTTTTATTTTTTGATTTTAGTCCAAACATGTGATAAATTAGACTTTATTAACTGCTGATGTGACTAGCAAAATGTTACGTCAACAATGTCATGTGTCATTGCTCGTGAATTAGAATGAAGTGTGTCATTACACAAAAATTGAAAGGAAACGTGGCATTGCACTTGTATTACAACGAAATGTGACATTGCATGAGAATTGGAAAGAAATGTGCAGGACATGCACTCAAATTATAAGAAAATATAGCATTGCACAAGAATTGAAAGAAAACGTGGCATCTCCCAGAAATTGGAAAGAAACGTTCCATATCGTGAAAATTAAAAGGAAACGTGACTTTGTACGATAATTAAAAGGAAATCTGACATTGAACACAAAATCGAAAAAAAAAAACCATGGCTTCTTACTGTAATTAAAAAAGAAACGTAACATTGCGCTGTAAATGATAGAATGTTATATTGTGCAAAAATTAAAAAAAAATGTCACATTGCATGGGAATTAAAAAGCGAATTAAACCTTGTAATTGTAGTTGTAATTTTATATTATAACTTATAGATAATACATCTCGTAGGTGGCACGGGCGCTTTATTACTGAATAACACAAGCTAGGAGATATACCAAATAAGAAAGAGGCAGATACATAAAATGTTAGCATCATAGTAGCCGTGCAAGACATGCAATATTATGTACCCTATCTATGCAGTGTATATATACCGTCACTGGAACATCATGAATAAAATACAAATAGACTTTTCGGAACAAGTAAACATAAATGGTTCCAATGTTTAATTGACTGATATATTCAAAGATGAGGTTGACTCTAAAAATAATTGGTAAAAGTCAGTGCAAATAAACAAAATGTATGTATAGTAATTATCAATATTCTAATCAAAATGTATGAAAATAATTATTTTCAAGTATATTTCAGGAACTAGAAAAAATAATCAAAAAGCATCTACTTGATTGTTAACTAATTTATAGTAAGTAACTAAGATGAGTAATATACCACTAAATACGATATCACAATTATCACTTCAATTTAATTATATAACTAAAAATAAATTATATATGTATATATATTTAATGTAACAAAAAAATAAACTAAATTTTTGAGTATCGTCAAGTCCTAAATATGTATGCATAGTGTTATTAATGAAAATAGACAGTCTCATTTAAAAGTTGTTAAAATAGTTATCCATTTTCTCTTTTACGCAGTTATTAAGAAAATGATTGAAAAATATAAAAAAAAATTAATAATACTTTACCTAATTAACCTAATTAATAGTAGATGACTAGAGTGATTATAGTTGATAAGTATGAGAGAGAAAGTTTATTAATAAGAGTATGTTAAAAAAAATAATTAATAATGTCTAAACTTAGTAAGTAAATAACTATTTTAAAACAGCCAAAAATAGAAAGGTGAACAACTATTATAAAACAGAGGAAGCATCTTTTTTAACTTTTTTACCTTTTTAAGGTAATTTGATTAATGACATAGATGTATACATGAGTCATGTGTAATTTTCATATAAGATGATTTACTCATTAATTATTTCCGTCTAGTATTGTGAAGTACAAAAACTCACGTATCTATCCTTCTTCATTGAATGGGAAAGGAAGTAGAATTGGTAAACTTTCTTGTCCACTAAAACATTTCATTTATATATTTTCTTATATTCGTAAAAATTCATTTATATGAATGTATACATCAACAGTTGTTGCAGTATGCAGCTCAAGAAAGATAAAGTGTTTCCAATATCTAGGATTCAATTACTATATTTTTTTTAGTTGCCAACAACCAACGAATCTGTCCTTTCTCATTCAACGAAAACGAAAGTAGATCGAATACCATAAACATTATTTTACTAAACTAATTCGTTTACTTTCGATGTGGATGATAAAAAAGAGAATATTCATTGTATATTAGGTGGTTTTTCAAGTAAATATCAATTTTTACTAATTTTTTCTGACAAAATTTTAAATTAAATTTATTGAATTTTGTTATTAATTTATGATTCAATATGAATATTTACATGTCATATAATCTAATATTATAAGTTCAAATAAGCCGCAAAACTTCTGATAAATTAGTTTTTACCCACTCATATAATGACATAGTTTAGTGAGGGATTAAATCTGCCTCAATTTCTAATGGATTTTAAGTGCCAAATCAGTTGGATTATAGTATTTTGGCAATTTTGCAATCAAATACCTACGAATAGTGTATCCACCAACATATCCACTGCTAGTGTCCCTTTTGGTGCCAATATGTTATTGACGAATAATCAATTAGTAATTATTAAATAATAATATAAAAACAGTGAATAGAGTTAATATATATATATATATATATATTAATTATAGGTATTATTGGGGATATATGCATCCGTAATACCCTTAATATGTCCCTTAGTAACTATTGAAAATAATTAATTTTATTTATGTATTTATTCAATTATAGTCACTTACATAAAAAATAAATATCAATTATAAAAATACATTTTTCTATTGATCATAAATAATTATTTTTTCGAGCATAAATTATTTTTGAATGTAAATAAAATTTAGAACTATATTGTAGAAAAATAAACATAAATATTAAGAGAGTTACCAATTTTGAGTAACATTTTAATTATAATTAATTCAATAGTCATTAATTGAAATTTGAGATAAAGAAAAAAAATAAAGAAAAAATTATAGAAAAATGATATATAAAGATACAAATTAAAAAAATGAAGAAAGAAATTATAGTAAAATCATATTTAAAGGTTTTAGTGTGTGTGTATTAATTGTATCACTATGATACACCATGCGGTGACCTGGTGGTTGGAGCACTCTTGCCTTAATGTGCTGATTTCAAATCACATTGAACTCAAAAATATAAATGAGTTACAACACATAACACAAGAACATTCGGAACACAACACAAGATTGTGTGGTAGCTTGGTGGCTAGGGCCCTAATGTCTCGAGTTCAAAAAATAAATATTTATTTATTTATATTGGCCTGCCGCTCCATATAAACCTTGTAGAGTTGTATTTAGTCAAAAAACTTGTCATGCATGCCAACCATGTAAATAGGTTGCATGAGAATTCTTCCAATCAATTTAAGATAAGAACCCCCGTAATAGATTGCAACACATCATAAATTAAGTAAAGTTAAAACCCCTTGCTACTAAGAGTTTTGAGGATTAGTGGTCGCTAATCCGTTGCTAAAAAGTATTAGCAAGGAATTAGTGATCAATTTTGTTGTTACTATTTTTAGGTTGCTATTAGCTTAAAAAATTTCATTGCTAATCTGTCGCTAATTTATTTTAGCAACAAGACTACTAATTGGTATTTTGTCATTAATTTCTAATTATAACACGGTGGAAATGATTTCTTAATTCATTGTGATTTAGTGAAGAATTATGTAATAGTTAATCTCTCACAAATTGCGTGCAACACTCATCACATATGATTGATGTTCGAATTTGTATTTAGCTCAAACCAGCCAACAAATAAGAGGAGCAAATATTCTTACAAAAAGTTTACACAGAAACCAGAATTAAGATGCACCTAATATGCTACTGGATACACATTAATAACAAGATGATAATCAGACTTCGGCATCAAACACAAACAAAGAAAAGCATACTCAAAAAATTGCAAAATCACAACGCTTCTACCCAACACATAAACCGTACCAACCACTACTAGAAAAATGTTAAACATTGACAAATTTTTGCAGCGGATATTATTTGCTGTGGACACCGGCAGATTTCATGTGAAGAATCCGCTCGTGCTTTTACTACTAGAAAAATGTTATCTACTGGCGAATTTAATAGTAGATTTTAGTAAATTACTGACGAATATTGTGTAATTATTTGTACTCCGTGTTTTTATATCACACACATCAAATTCATATATATTTTGAGCTTAATGAGATTTCAACTTAGCACCTGAAGGTTAGAAGTATGCACTCCAACTACTATGCCCTTGCATGCTATTGTGTTCTAATAGTGCAATTAATACATACATACATATATATATATTGACACTAGAAATTTGTAATGTAATAATTATGTAAAAAATTTATAATTCTCAATAATAATTAAAAAGTAATAATATTATGCATATTTATATTTTTACAATAATATTAATAACACTAGAAATGAAAATTATTATAATTTTTAATTGCATAAGTAGTTACATACACAAAAGTGATTACATACTCAAAAGTAATTTTGTTTAACATCATCCAAACAACATTCATGCATTTTATCATAATGACTTTTGACATAAAAATTTTAGACATAAATTATGTTGATATCAACTCACTTTTGATCAAAATTAATTTTGAAAGACTCAAGTTGGTGCAAATGTCATTAATTTGCAAATTAATTAATCCAAACATACACTTTTGGGTAAAGAGCTTAATTTATAAGCATTTGTATAATTAAAATGAGCTTTTAGCAAAATGTTTAACTTAAGAAATAACTTATGAAAAAGTTATTTTATGTTTACTAGAGAGACATTCAAATAAGTACTTACTTTAAAATATATATATATATATATATATATATATTTAAATTGAAATAATAAAAATATTTAACTTATTATTTTTAATTTAAAAATTAATATTACGTTAAAATTTAGCTAAATATCTGTTAATTATTTTAACTTATTTTGTAGAAAAGAAGTTTAGAGAAGTAAACAAAAGCAAATATCATTTTTCTTTAAGTATAATTTATCTTTTAATTTAATAAATTACTGACGAATATATCCTTTAGTAAAGTCTTGTTTATTTTTATTTTTTAAAATTAATAAATTACTGGCAGATATATCAACTGATAATGCTAATTTATCAATTCAACCACCTTTGAATCCACAGATAATGCCTTTACATCCAATTTATCAATGCTAATGCATGTGAATTTCCCTTCAAGTCACAATTATGAGCATTACCCAGAATACTGCAGTTTGGCCTAATAAGCACCTTCTAAAAAAGACCAAATTGTCAAATAATGTGGCTAGTTGTGTTCCACTCTACAGTCTTAAAGCAAATGAGTGGGAAGACTATTGGCCACATAGATCACATATTCTTCACCTCCACTGGAATGATTGCAGCAATCGATGATTGTCGATATGGTTGCCATATAAAGTGCATAAAAAAATAGATGTAGATATTAATTACTATATCATCACACAAATAATGTTTACAATATTTTACTTAATGGCTACCTCATTTGGTTCCATATGATCTATGGCAGTTCTTATTTCTTTGAGCATTCTAGGATGGAGTTGAGGAACATACACGTGTACTGCCCATCTGCAATTTATTATATTATTTAAATTGATAATATTGAAAATAAGATCTATTAAAATAAATTAAATTAAATTTGTCAAGCAAAAAACTTTTAATTTGATGCAAGACAAAATTGGTACTGGTTTGGATTCTGTGGCGCGGGAGCAAGTCTAAGAAAGCTATAGAATGCCCACATTTGAAAGAGCATCATGCAACCATGGATTCCCTTGCTGTTGGTTTGTGTAGCATGATATAAGGACTTATCAAGTATAGTAAGGACAATTGAACCCTAACTATATGACTTGATCGCGTCCAAATTTAGAAGCATCGATAAGTACTTTGCATTAACCCAATTACCATGTTTGTCACAAAATAAAAAGGCCAAAATATTGGTTTAGCATTCTTCCAAGTGCTTGCTAACACGGATTTTCAAGAGATGGTCCCATGAATATTGCCTAAGATCCGATTAAGGATTCACCATTAGCATAAAGCCCAAGTACCATCGTCACATCTTCCAATGTCACCACACACTCGTTGTGAGATAGATGAAATGCATGTGATTATGGTCTCGATCACTCCACAAGTGCATAAATAAGTTCTTGATTGACTAGAATTTGAGGTAATAAAGCCACCTGATACAAAGTAGCATTTTCTAGATAAGGTCGTATAAGGAAATTTGTTTGTCAATAATCTCGTGTTTCATAACACTCGCAACTCTTGTAATTAATAAAATGAAAATTAAAAAACAAACAATAGGCAGTTATCAATAAATTTTTTAAATGTCAAAGTAAATGCATGTTTTTGGTACACAGGATCCTAATAGTAAAACACGTGTAGAGTATACTTTGTGTCTCACTTTTTAACGACGTATTTATGAAAATAAACAAATAACAGGTAGTTAATTAGCAATCAATTTTTTCAAAATGTCAAAGTAAACACATGTTTCTGGTACATAGGATCCTAATAGTAAGGCAAGTGTAGAGCATATTTTGTGTTTCACTTTTTAACGACATACTTAAAAATAATTAAAAAAATAAAATATAACATGAATAATAATAATTTTGAATACAAACCAGATTATTCTAAATAACTCGTTATGATATATGTAATTAACAAAGGATCCATAGTATCATCGGAGGCCTCACTATATTCAATATTTTATTTTTTCTAAACACACTATATCTGTTACATACTAACAGAAGAACGAAGAAGAAGGAAAAAATTGTGAATGGGTTCATATATATAGGTTGAAGGTTCATTCTCCGTCTTGGTGGTGGTCAAAGAAACTGAAACAAAAAAAGAAAAAAAACTAGATCTGCCATACATGAAATCGCCATACATGACGACGATTTCAACATCTCGAGACTTGCCAATTTGAATGGCCTGCTGTCTCCTGCCCCACTAGTGATTCTATCCGCTGTCAGCCTGAAATTGCGCAGTGATTTCAAGTTTGTAAGCTTTTTTTTTTTAATTTTAATTTTAAAAAATTATGAAATCATCTCTATACTTGACAATTTCAAAATTTTAGCCCATAAATACGAATGCAAGTTTTATTTTCTATCCATATTTATGCATTAACTATTTTCTAAACCCATTTTTAAGTACAAAACCCGATATAACAATGTCAATTTCATATTATTTTATTAATTTTTTTATGAAATCGGAAAGAAAAAAAGTGCAAGTTTTTTTAAAAATGCAATCGGCACCTTTTATATTGATTTCAAATAAAATCTCAATCTTATATTTCTCCTAGATGACTATAACCTTGTATATATATCTTAAAAACAAAAGCAGTATAAATGTCATTGAGCCAATAAGAAATGTAATTTCAGCATGTGATTTCTTTTATATATTTTTAAAGTGGTTTATTTTATATTTATAGAATACGGAAAATAAACTAGGAAGCACTGAAATGTGACCCGGGAACACACCATCTTTGAAAATTTATAGGATATGGACACAAGGTATGTGTGTGTGCGTGTGTGTATAATTCAAGATTTGCAATAATATTATGATATGTTTCATTGATGTCAAACTATAAATTTTTATACTTTTTAAACCACCTTCGAAAATATATGGTATATTATATAGTGACGTGTTAATCTTTACTAATTTTCTAAGCATCAATATTATTGTAAATTTATTTAGTATTTAAAATGTCTTTTACATGGACACAGTTCAAAAATAGCCCGTAAGCTTATATAGCCTGAACATGTCTAGACACGATCATATATGAACTTTTTTTTGGGACACTTTTAAACATGTAGAACACGAGTGTCTGACGAGTGTAATTGTGTGTCAAACACACCAGTCTCACAAATTATCCATACTTTCAAAATAAAAAAAAGTGTATTTAATTATATTTAAATAATGTATATATACAAAAAAATTTCCATTTTTAATTTGATTAAATTTTTACATTAACCTTAGAAATATATAGGTGTACGTGGACGATGTTTGATCGGATCCAAACCTGACTCAGTTTTTTTTGACAGAACCAAAGTTTTGAACACTAACCTGATCCGATAATCACTTAATTAATGATTGGGTTAAATTGGATCAACTAGACTTTAAAATTATTTTTAAAGAATTAAATATTATAGATAATAAAATTATACTATTTTATATAAGAAATAAAATTTAAAAGATATTTTACAATGTCATTGTATTTACATAAATATAATATCAAGTTATTTAATGTACTAGTTGATGTATAAAATCTTTTTATAACTAATTATCTAAAGAAAATAAAAATTTGTAATGAAGTAAATTTGTAATGGATTGAATTATGGAAATAATAGACCAATTTGGTGTATTTTCTGCATTTGTGATAGAAAATCTCCTTAAGAAGGAGATGATTAGAGAGAAGAATCCTAGAGAGAGAGGTAGGATAGCCTAATACAAATTTTTCATACCAATGTAATACCCTTCCCCTCTTATTTATACTAAATTTGGCTCCACTAATTAGGTTAATTCCTAATTTGGGCTTTTATTTACTTAGGTCTGTTACATTGTACGTAGAAATTTGTTTAACGGTGGAATGGGTTAACCTAAAATAAGACCTGGCCTAAAAATGCATCGGGGCAAATTTGACATTCAAACTCAATTTAAAGATTTTTAGATTAAATTGGGTTATCAGATTAGGTAATAAACACTCCTACTAAAAAATATTTATTAGAAGCGAGACACAATTTTATCAACTTATTTCACGTAAATTCAAGAAAAATATACGGGCCAATTATAATTATACAATATTGTTCTGCAACTCAGTTTAAGTTCACTTAAGGTTTAATAAGCTACTCCAATTTCAAAGAATCAAGATTTCCCCCCCTGGCAATTATGCATCATCAACTGTGTACCATTTACATTTGCTAACCACTGTGGAAATATCAGAAAATGAGTGGTAGCCAGAAAACAATTAAACTATATACAGACAAATGAGTTTAATTGTTATAGGATAAAAAAAATTAATGATTTTTCATGTGTCTCATTAAGTAAATACTCTCTTTTACTGAATTCTTTTTATTTTTGATAATTTTACGAACTGAATTCATCAAATTTTATCATCATTTTCTGTTCTATAATCTTGACAAACTTTTCATTAATCAAATCAACGAAAAACTAGTTTGTAAGAACTTTAGAGATTCGTGAACTATTTGAGCTTATGATACACTTCTCTATTAAAAAGTATTATAAATTTATCACATTAAATTATATGATATATTACTATGTCATATTAAATTATGAAATAATAACAAAATTAAAACTTTAATAAATTTAATTTTAAAAATTATTAAAAATAAAAAAATTAGTAAGAGAAAATATTTATTTCATAAGTTACATGAGAAATAATAATAATAATAATAATAATAATAATAATAAAAATAAAATTACACGGTTTGTACATGATAATTAAAGTCAAATATTACAGCTGAATATCAATCACTTTAAACAATTTGTAACCACATAATTTGTAGTCAAAGTATCTAGCTCTGCACGAAATGTTAGACAAGAAAACAATCTCTCAGCATGAATCATGAATCATGAATTGTGGGACAAGAAAACAAATACTTTCTGACCTAAAATCACAGATATTTTATCTTCACACACTGTTCTCTGAAGCCCCTTCAGCCTTGTAGGGCCCTCGCGCTGGCACACGCGAGCATGCTCCGCACGCAACAAAGGGACGAAATGGTTTTGCTAAAATGATCTAAACAAACTTCTTAACCAACACGAATTTGGAGTTTAGCCAAGTAAACAAGGGTACTATAGTTATTGTCGCATGTCAACATCTTCACCTTTAAACTATGTATGTACATGTGTGTATGCATTTATTGTATTCGCGTAGTTTTCTTTGCGGTACTTGGACAACATTATGTATCTGGTCTTTACCTAATAATTGTGTTATTCATACATACAAAAAAAGAAGAAGAAGAAAAAAGAGTTGAATTCACAGTTTGTTGCAGGAAGAATGACCAAGTGTCAACGTTTTTTTAAGTATGTATAAGCATCATTTTTCTTACCCTAATGGTGAGCTTTAAAAATAAATACTTTAACCGTACTTATAGATAAATACTTAAGCTTCGGTGCTCCTGGTATTTCTTTATTAATAATTAATTAAGTTTCTTTTGGAAGACACAAATTACTGAAGCTTCCACATTCTTACTCGGGATAAGGACAGAAACAGAATCTAATATCGGATATGACTAATATCGGGAATATTTTGTGTGCGCTAAATAAAGTTTTTAAGAAATATTCACTAATATTAAATATTAATTTTATCTTTTCTTCATTTACTCTCTTTCACTCACGTTTTTCTCTTTCTTCTCTCCATCTTCTTTTTTTATTTTTTCACTCAAACTACACACTTTCCTTTTATTTTTATTTAATTATTCCACCTATAACTACTATTTTTTTTATTCTGCTATTTTCTTCTTCTCCGTTCTCTCTTTTCTTGTTCTTTTTTTTTTTTCGTTTCTTGTTTCTTTATTTATTTTTGTCATTTTTTAGGTTCGCCTTTGTTTTTTTTTTTTCTTAAGACGTTATCAAAAGGATAAATAAAGACATTCTTCTCTAATCCATTTTGTTCTATAAATTTTGTAATGTTTTTGCGTGGTGTAATGTTTATTTATGAGTGTTGTAATACTTGTTTATTTATTCGCTTCTGTGTGGTGTAATGTTTGTTTATTTATTCATTTTTTGTGTTGTGTAATATTTATTAATGTGTAGTGTAATGTTTGCTTATGAGTTTGTAACATTTATTTTAGAGTGTTGTAATATTTGTTTATTTTTGATATAATGTTTGATTATGAGAGAATGAGTGAAAGAGCAAGAGAGTCTCTCGCTATTTAGTTTGTGTTAGATCTCTTTTTTTTTTTACATTTTATAATGTTTGTTTATTTGTTCTTTAATGTTTGTTCATCTATTTTTTAATGTTTGTTGAGTACATACATTTTAGATTGTGAGTGGGGTAGGAGAGAGAGTGTGACAATTACTTTTCAACATTTAATTTATCGTAGATCTCGTTTTATCTCGCTTCTGTATTTGAAAATGTTTGTTCATCAGTTCTGTAATATTTATTTATCTGTGTATGAAATATTTGTTCATATATTTATAATATTTGATTCAACTGGTAAATACCTTTTTGATATACACAAAGCATTGTTCCTTTAATTATTACATATATGTGATCTTAAATTTATATACATAGCATTTGCGTCTATCATTACTGCCATTATAAATAAGGGGTAGATACTCAACGTATCTGTGTGACGCTTAGATAGAGTACTAATATCAGAAGATGTGGACGAGGAGAATACAACCACAAAATCTTTCTTGAGCAAATTCAAAATATAAGCCGCTCCAATTCAATATACTAGTCGTATGATCATTAGTATCAATAATTTCATTATCCAAATCGTAGAGATATGGCACTTTCTATCCTATCCACAGGAAATCTGTTATATAGACCAACTCACTCAGTCGGGGTTTAAATATGACATACAACAAATTTGTAATTTTAATTTTATTTTTTACCTACCCCGATTTGCCCCACACTTGGCTTATATATATGAGTGGTTTAGGGTTTAGGATTCCCTACATTCCGGTCACATATTAGTGTAATGAGTAAAAGCATAATGGGAGTGGATCAAGGCGAAGTGGTGGTGAAAATCGTTTTTCACTTTTTTTTTTAATTTGTTATTATTAATTAATTAATTAAATTAATCAAATAAATATGTATGAATTTAAAAAAAAAATGAATAGAGTTTTTACGGACTAAAAAGTAGTTAATTTTTTTATTCTTTTTATCTATTATATATAACAAAAAGTAATTATCGCATTATATCTTCTATTTTTCATTATTTTCACTTGCAGTCACTTTCTATTAAGAACAAACATTTTAAAATAGAGACACAAACTTTACAAAATAGAAACACAACCATTATCAAATACAGAAACAAAATAGAACAAGATTCGTGCCTAATGAAATCACTACTAGAAAATTGACTATTACCGTCGGTAATTTAGTTGGTTACCGTCGACAAATGGTATTACTGTCGGGAATACAGTCAGCAGTAAAGTGGTCGATGGTAATCATTTTACCGTCAGTTAAGCATATACAACACTAATTTTCGGCGGATAAAACCACCGGTAAACGGTTCAACTATAGCCGAACCTGAACCGTATTACCGTTGATGAGATACCGACGGTAATTTTACTAATATTTTATTTACCGTTGGCATTAACCGACGCTAGTTTGGTACCAACTTTGGCCTTTTACTGTTGGTGTCTAACCGACGGTAAATATAACAATATTTTATTCGCTGATTACCGTTGGCTTTAATTGACGATAATTTCGTCCAATCTTTAGTCTTTTACCGTCGGTTATATACAAAGGTAAATATAATAATATTTTACTTCATAGGTTATCGTTCGTCTTAACCGACGCTAACTTCGTAACTAAATGAAAGTGTTACCGCCGGTGATATACGACGGTAATTATAATATTATTTTATTCATTTATTACCGGCATATCTAACTGACGGTGAATATAGCATTATTTTAATATTATTTCTGTCGGTTATACACCGACGGTAATAGTAAAATTTATTTTTCAGCAAATTTAGGGTTATAATTATTTATTTAAAATAATTATAATATATTTTAACAAAATTTACCGTAAATAATTATATTATTATTTAAATAATTTTAATTTCTATACTATTAAATTTACCGTAAACTATACTGTCAAATTTTCACTTAAAAATATTTTTCAACAAAATACAATTTGCTTAGCCTAGGACATTTTTTTTCATTAAAAGCTTCTTCAATCAGTGATCATCTTTTGTAAATTAGGGTTTTGTATTGTCTTATACAAGAAACAATAATCATTCAGATAAAAAATACTCAGGACTCCACTTTCTAAAGCAAAATTTCAGAATCGCAAGGCATCTAAAAGCCTACTAACGTTATAGTAGAAACCAAACTCAGTTCTACTATTTCACAAAGCCCCAACACACTACTAAACGAACGAAAAGTCTTGGGAAGTGTTTAAATCTAACCAATCACGTGCTAACATTCAAGGAAATAGAATCAAACTTCGAAACAATAATCATTTAACCACAAAAAATAATAGGCAGACAACTAATGTTCTACATGTAAAGATTCTGCAAAGTACACTAATTCTACAAAGTCCATATTTTTTACCGGTTTCAGTTGGTGGTGGCCCCTCACTTCGATGGCTGTTGCACGGTGGTGGCTCCTCACTTTGGTGGCGGTTGCATGGGGTGGCCCCGAGTTCGGCGGCGGAGCTTCAAACGGAGAGAGAGAGCGAGAGAGAGGAGCACCTGGTTTCAGTTGGTGGTGGCGGTTGAACGGTGATGGCCCCTCACTTCGGTGGCGGTTGCACGGGGGTGGCCCCGGGTTCGGCGGCAGAGCTTCAAACGAAGGGGGAGAGAGCGAGAGAGAGGAGCACCAGAGAGAGAGGAGCGAAGTGGGAGAGAGAGTGTGTGAGAGTGAGAATGGGAGAGGGTGTGAGGAGACGGCGGTAAAGGGGGATCGGAGAAAAAATCGCGGCAGAGAGAGTGAGAGTGAGAGCGTTTCTGCGTTGCAGAGTCATTATAGTAACTTTATACCGTCGGACATATCCAACGGTAATGTACAGCACTAATTGCGCCAGCAAACCGTTGGACAACAGTGTCGTTTTATTTCTCGAAGTAATTACCGTCAGTTAGATCGACCTAAACTGCCGATAACATTCTGAAAAGGAGTGTCGTTTCATTCCCTGAGCACTTTACCGTCTGATATGTCTGACGGTAAGGTAGCAGTAATAAATGCGCTATCAAACCGTTGAGCAACAGTGCCTTTTTATTTTTTGAAGTCATTACCGTCAGTTATTTTTAAATATACCGCCGGTATTATTCTGAAAAGGAGTGTCGTTTCATTCCTTGCGTGCACTTTACCGTCGATTATTTCACATACCGCCGGTAACATTCTGAAAAAGAATGACGTCTCATTGCTCGAGTAAATTACCGTCGGTTATACTCGACGGTACTCTAAAATAAAAATGTCTTCTTATTTTCAGAAAGGGAAATGGTGGGTTCGAGACAAATACTGTCGAAAATATCCGTCGGTAGCCTTGCAATCGATGTCGTCGGTTCTTACCGATGGTAGAGTAGTTCCCGCTTTATCCCACGCAAAGTTACCGGCGTTGTTACTGTCGGTTATTCTGTTGTGACGGTAAGTTCACGGCTCATAACCCGGTTCGTTTTTCAATTTCGTATACCGTCGGTGGTTTGTAATTGCTGACAGAAATACCGTCGATTAAATGCCGAAAGTATTGTTGGGACGAAAAATAGTCAAATTTCTAGTAGTGAATAGTGAAAGGTATCTATCGCACTCTCTCTCTCTCTCATATTTATGAATGTGAATACCAAAAGTATATTTTTGCTTATTCAAAAGTTTAGTTTGTGAGCACCAAAAGTTTATTTCTACTTGTTCAAAAAGGTAATCATCATACTCTCTCGTATGCATGTTTTTGTCTATAACTGTAAGTACCAAAAATTTGTTTCTTCTTATTTTAGAGGAGGAGGGGAGAAAAAATAAATATTAAATGTAGTTGACAGCATGTTAACTACATTTCCGCGCGTTTTAAGTATTATTGTAAGTCAAAATCTTAGCCTACCCACTCTAGCATTGTAAGGGAATCGATAATCATATGTTAATTAACTTTTCACGTGGGGGTACTCTCTTATCATTTATTTGCAATGTCACCTATATCTCATAATTTGGGGTGTACATGACCGAGTTAGGTCAGATAATTGAACAAAACATATATCCAAGTCAATTTTATGATCGGGTCACTTCTTTAAATTTGGCCCTAGCCCTATGATGATTCGATTAATGATTGGGTCAAACTAGTTTGACCTGATATTTTAATAACATATTAAGTTTTGAACATTACATATATTAAAGTCACAAGATTTTAGATATAATAATCCAAATCTAAGAAATATTTTATAATTCATATTTTAAAAACAATTATAATATAAAATTAACATAATATATTGTAAAAAATTTTATTTGAAATACAAAAATCTTTTAATTTATTACTAATTTATAAAAATATATATATAAATTTTTTAAGAATTATATTACTTTGGGTCGAGTTGGATTAACCTAACGTACAATCCGAATCTAAGCTTATAATCTGAATCTAACAGGACATTGGGTTAAATGTAGCGATCCGAACTCAAACTAAATAAGTTTTGGATCAAACCTGGCCATCGGACCGGCACAGATCATGTGAATTGAATTAATGCCAGAAGATCATGTCCAATCCAATCATGTGAAAATTTAATACGAAAATATTCAATTTCGTTGAGAGGATCCACTCTCCAATACTAGGGTACGTGTCAAATCACAAGTATGAACTACTTGAATCATCGGAACATGAGTATTGTTTAAGGTCAATTTTTGGCATGCGTCAAGTTAAATACGGAGCACGGTGCAACAAATAAAAGGAAGTGGCCAATCTTATCATCTTTTTTGTTCCAAACAATTGAATTTCTATCGATGCTTGAGATTAGTATGGAGTATGGATAATCATTTTATAAGTGATTACCTTTTATTTGTGTGATAATTACTAAAAAAAAATTCTAATTAATTTCAAGATAACGAAGATAAATTTTAGTCACTATTGCAACACATTTAATCATATTTTTAAATTTTAGAAATAATCAAATATTGTGATAATAAAAAAAAACTCATTTATTTTTAGGATTACGCAGATAAAGTAATTGAAATTTATTTACATAACCTTTTTTGGTCCATTGATGATAATGAAATTTGAATCTATAACACTATGTAAATTACTCAAACTTCTCACTATCTTATAATTAATTAAATATTTTTGGAGAAATCACACAGATAAAAGTTGGCTGCTTCTAAAATGATTAAATGAATATTCCATAATAATCTTAATCATGGATAGAAATTAACAGTTTGAATCAATGTAGACTGCAAAAATAAACCACTGCTTTGTTGCTTGATGCATCATGCATGGTAGAATTGGTCACTATTTAATGTTAGGTGCGTCAATTGAACTTCTCTCGTTAGTTGTTAGATGAAATTTGAAAATAGTACTAGTTACAAAATGGTCGGTCCAGTGATCACTTGACAGCGTCGCGTATGAATTTCTTGATAAATTAAGATGTGGTTCCATGTGATTTGGCTTGAATTCATTACTCGACTTTTGACCTACCAACATTCAAATCTTTCACGCTGAGTAGTTAATGCTTTTACAAACTATTTATAGTATTCTCCGATTTTATAATTCATTGACAAATCTCAGTACTTCGATCAATAAGATGATACCCATTAGAAACGTGATAATTGTATAAAGAGTTTGGTTAATAAATATGTTAGGGAAACTTCTTAATATAAAGATTTAATAAAAGAAAATTATTATTGAAAAAGCACAAAAAATTGACATTTCAATGCATTAAATATAATAAAAAAATTATTATTGAATGTTTAGGGCACTTGTTAGCTAGCTTTTTCCTTGTATAAATAAATGTCAATGAATTTTATATAACTTGAACTGTTTAAAAGAGAAATAATTTGTGCCAACCAAGGGAAAAAAAAAGAGAAAATAATTTGTAATAATTTTGTACATTTTAAAACCAAGTTAAGATCCGTATTAAAAAAGAAAAAACTGAACTCCTAAAATGTGTTTGTTGTACCTTATAAAATACCTTCTTATTTCTCAATTTAAAAACAAGCTCATTTAAAAATAAAAAAAAATTCCTAAAATGAATGAGATACAGGTGAACATTTAAACAAAAATAGGACCATTTCTTTGCATTATAACGTGTGATAAAAATAAGAACAATAGATAAAGCATGCAACATGCACCATGCTGAACCCCTCATACATGTACACGTGCAACTATGTTTAAGCACAAAATTAAGCTCACAACTTAATGGTTCCTCCACGTCTTGTAAAGTTGGGGGTTCAATATTCAAGTAACAAGTTTGAGACTGAGTATACAAAACATATTACAGGATAGCCAACGCATTTGGCGAATCCTGCCACGTCAGTAGAAACCGTGGTAGTCCTGTAATATGTTTTGAAACGGGAATATTTTGATAATTTGTTTCTCTGACGGGACAAAAAAGACAAAAACTCTAGCACCTCTGAATGTGTACCCAAGTTATAGCACCACTGAATGGTGGTCCATGCGCAACCCATCCAATTGAAATACTTGGGCCTACGGCCTAGTTTCTAACTTAAATAAGAACTTGATCATTTTACTATCAACTAAAAACACAAGTTGGACCCTGCTTTTGACTCCCTGCTTGTCACATCAAGTGTCACTAAGAATAAGAATGATACTCCTCTCTTCAATAAAATGAATCAACTTTAAAAGAAATATTATTTATAGAATCAAGATAAATTGACAACTAATAATTTCTCACATTTTTTCTCTCACTATCAATCATTTCATTCATTTTACTTTGTTTTGTGATTTCTTTTCTATTTTTTCTTTCCATGGTTGTTTGTTGATTGTCCACTTTTAGTAGTACAAATCGCATAATTCTAGCTTTAATTCCTCACATGATTTTTTAATTAAAAAAAGTAAAAGAATCAAAATGTTATGAAATATTTTATATTAAATTATTTTGATCCTTTTTTTTAATAGAAGAGAAAGGCAGAATTTGTGCAAGTGTAGTCATTGCTTGTGAGTAAGAGTGTAAAGTGTGATATTTTTGTATCACGTTTGAGTTTATTGTTTTGTTAGTGTGCCCCCGTCAGCTGTGTTGTTGGATTAGGGCATGTTTTGTTCATTTGTTGTTATTTCGTGTGTTTTGTGCTGGATTTTCAAATATTTTGGTATTTCTATAAGTTTGACAGCTATATATTGTTTGTGTTTGTATTTTCTCCTCTCTTTGTTGAGAGTTTGAGCAGTACATTGGCTCATTTGCAAGTGTCTTTTCATAAACTCCATGGCAGCTAGCTTCCTTGCTGGAGAAAACTAGAGAAAACGAGAGAGAAAGTGGAGAGATATTGAGAAAAATGAATCAACTAAACTTCTTGATTCAGAATGCTATACACACAAGCTTATATACATCAAGCCATCTCAGCTTTGAGTTAGTTATAGGAAAGAGAAAACTAACAAACTCTACTAACCGTAACAGCTAACTAAACTACAGCTATTTATTTAATTAGCTAAGCTAGGATAGCTTAAATACGGGTAATACCCCCCCTCAAGCTGGAGTGTGGAAGTCAAGCATACCCAGCTTGCTCTTCATGGCATTAAAGGGACCTGGTGCAAGCGGCTTAGTTAGGATATCAGCCACCTGAACTGAGGTGGCAATGGGCAGAACAGTAAGAATGCCAGCCTGTAACTTCTCACGAACGAGGTGACAGTCAAGTTCGATATGTTTCGTACGTTCATGAAAGACGGGATTCCCAGCTATATGCAAGGCAGATTGATTGTCGCAGAAAAGAGCTGGGGGAGGGATTTGGATGCCAAAGTCGGCAAGTAGGTATAAAATCCACTGGGCTTCACAAGCGGTGTGAGCCAAAGCTCTGTACTCAGCTTCAGAAAAGGAGCGAGAGATGACAGACTGCTTCTTGCTCTTCCAAGAGATCAACGCAGGACCTAGGAAGAAGCAATATCCAGTGACAGAGCGGCGGGTATCCAAGCAAGCTCCCCAATCAGAATCAGAAAAGCCTTACAATTGTAAGTCAGAAGAGGATGGGAAGAACAAGCCAGTGCCGGGAGATCCTTTTAGATACCGAAGAATACGTTGAGCAGCCTGCAAATGAACCTCAGTGGGGCAGGAAAGAGATTGGCTAAATTTTTTAACAGCGAAGGAGATATCAGGCCGTGTTTGGGTGAGGTAAATGAGCCTCCCTACCAGACGGCGATACACTGCTGAATCCGGAAGTAGCTCGCCTGATTCTTTTGAGAGGCGAACGGTATAATCCATTGGAGTTGAGGCTGGCCGAGCTGCAGTGAAGCCAGTGTCTTGCAACAGATCCAGAGTGTATTTTCGTTGATATAATGCGATCCCTTTGGAGCTGCGCGCCACCTCCATCCCGAGAAAATATTTTAGAATGCCAAGGTCCTTGATGGTGAAGCGGGAATGGAGTAAAGATTTAAGAGATTGAATTTCATCAAGATCATTGCCTGCAAGAACCAAATCATCGACATACACCAAAACAGCAGTGAAAGAAGAAGCGTGTGATTTGCAGAACAAGGAGTAGTCGGATTTGGATTGAGTATAACCATGTAGCAGCAGGACAGAAGTGAGTTTTTCATTCCACTGTCGACTCACCTGTTTCAAGCCATAAAGAGACTTCTGTAACTTGCAAACAAGTCGAGGATGAGGCAAGGGAAGCCCAGGGGGTGGCACCATGTAGACCTCTTCATGTAAGTCACCATGAAGAAAGGCCGTGTTCACATCAAGTTAGTGAAGAAACCAACCCTTGACGGCAGTGAGGAAGAGTAGAACCCGGAGCGTGGTCATCTTCACCACGGGGCTAAATGTTTCTTTGTAATCAATTCCATCCGTCTGCGTGTAACCCTTGGCCACGAGGCGTGCTTTGTGACGTTCAATGGATCCATCAGGCTTGAACTTAGTCTTGAACACCCACTTGCAACCCACAGCGTTCTTGCCCGCAGGAAGAGTTGTAAGTTGCCAAGTCTGATTATCTTGCAAGGCCTGGAGCTCAGCAGCAATAGCATTCTTCCAACAATCATGATTCATGGCTTCTTTAAAGGAGTTGGGCTCGGTGGTGGAAGATATAGCTAAAGAGAAATGTTTATGTGACTTAGAGAGGGAGGAATATGATATGAAATGGGAAAGAGGATACCT
This sequence comes from Nissolia schottii, assembly GCA_003254905.1. Taxonomy (NCBI): domain Eukaryota; kingdom Viridiplantae; phylum Streptophyta; class Magnoliopsida; order Fabales; family Fabaceae; genus Nissolia; species Nissolia schottii. The sequence goes on along the minus strand of QANU01065369.1, from coordinate 32,253 downwards.
GGGAGATGGAGGAGGTGCTGCAGACTGAGAGTCAGTGGCCAAGCTGAAATGGTAATCTTGGAGATAAGCTGGAGGCCTGGAGACTCGTGCGGACCTGCGAGGTAATGGATCAGTTGAAGGCATGGGAGAGGAAGGTGAGGGAGCAGGATTGGGGGAGAGAGTTGTGGTGAGGGCATCGGGAATGAGCTGGGTGGGTGGATGGGGAGAAGGAATGGGGTTGGAAGGTGAGACAGGTGCGGTATTAGGCTCAGGATAATGTGGTTGGAAGGGGTCAAAGTGGGGTGGACAGGCAGGTATAGGGTTGGGTTGTGTCGTTGCATTTTTTATCTGATAGGGGAACACAGATTCATAAAAAATAACATTCCTTGACAGAAAAGATTCCCTGTTGTGCAAGTCAAATAACAGGTAGCCCTTGGTCCCATGAGAAAAACCAAGGAAAATACATTTTCTGGCCCTTGAGTCTAACTTCCTCCTCTTTGCAGTCAAGGTGGAGGCAAAACAAAGACAACCAAAAACCTTGAGGTTCGATAAATCGGGTTTGTGGGAGTGAATGACTTCAAAGGGGCTTATGTTATTTAGGAAGGGTGTGGGTAGTCTATTTATAAGGTGCACAGCATGTGCAAGTGCATGATGCCAGAAGTGCTTTGGAACATTTGAGTGAAATAAGAGGGCTCTTCCCACAGCAAGTATATGTTGGTGTTTTCTTTCAACAACACCATTTTGTTGTGGTGTCTCTACACAGGTAAGTTGATGCACAATTCCATGTTGAGCATAGAACTGTCTTAGGTTGAACTCTAGTCCATTATCTGACCTTATAGTTTTAATTGCTGCATTAAACTGCCTTTGAGCCATCAAAATAAAGGATTTTAGCAACTCTCCTGCTTCTGATTTTAATCTCATGAATTGAATCCATGTATGTCTAGACTTGTCATCAACAATTGTCAAGAAATATCTATGCCCAAAGCTAGAGGGAAAGGCTAAGGGGCCCCAAATGTCCACATGCAACAGCTCAAAAACACAATCAGAAATAGTATTACTGAGTGAGAATGGTAATCTTTTTTGTTTTGCATAATGACAAACTTCACAAGGCTGAAGTGTGTTTTTATGTGTCTGAATGTATGAATACATTTTATTCAACATATGTAGTCTTTCAATGGATGGATGACCAAGTCTCATGTGCCACAAGTTGGTTTCATCCCTAAAACTATGGTTAACAGTAGGCAGGCTTATATGGCTAAGGTTTGCTGGTGCTGCTGTTCTGGATGCAATGACATACAGGACACTGAGTCTCTCAGCTGCACCAATCCTCCTCATAGTATGCAGATCCTGTATGGTACAATTTTTAGCAGAAAAAGTTAATTAGCAATTAAGGGCAATGGTTATTCTAGAGACTGATAGCAAATTAAACTTGAAAGATGGAAGGTATAAGACATTGGTAAGGAAAAGTTGAGGGCTGAAAATAACTGTCCCTGGGATATTGGCAGTCACACGAGTTCCATTAGGAAGGGTGACTATCACTGGTTTGATGCGTTTAAAATGATGGAAAAGGCTCATAGAATTGCACACATGATCTGTGGCTCCATTGTCAATGATCCAAGAATTGTGGTTGTATGATGTGAGGGATAAGGAATGGGCTGTACCTGCAGGGTTTAAGGTTAAAGGTTCGGTTGCAATTTGTTTTATGGCTGCAGAAGGTTTTGAATCATGTTGTTGCAAGAATGCTAACAGTGCCTTTCTTTGCCCTGCAGAAAAAGATAATAGATCATCACTCACATCCTTGTGAGACACTTCACTTGCTGCATCATCATCAAACTCCTCAGTGCTAGCTTCTGCTGCACAATTATTCATATTGCTGGTCAATGTTTTTGGCTTTAAATGCGGGTACAAAATCCAGCATCTGTCCACTAGATGCCCTGCCTTGTTGCAATGACTGCAGATCCAGCTTGCCTTGCTAGTTTGGCCTCTTCCTTGGCCAAGGCTCTTGGTCCTACTGCCTCTACCTCTAGCTCTTCCTCTAGAACCAGAACTAGTATGTCCTCTTACAGGAAACTCACTCAGCTGCGCTAAGACTTGAGAATCATTAATCTCAACATTCATTTGGCGTTCTTGTTGAACGAGTAAAGAAAACACTCTGTCTATGCTAGGAGAAGGCTCCATCAGCATTATCTGTGACCTCACCACAGCATATTGATCATTCAAACCTCTTAAAAAACGAACAACATAGTCCTGTTCTCTATAAGATCTTACAATTTCCTAATCCACAACCACAATTAGGAACTACACAATTACAGCCAGGAATTGGTCTAAAGTTATCAAGTTCTTCCCAAATAGTTTTCAAACGAGTGAAATATGCTGTAATGGAAGTGTCACCTTGCTTATGCGCATACAACTCTTCTTGAAGATCAGCCACGCGGTACAGATCTCCCTGGTAATAACGCCTTCGAAGCTCATTCCATGATTTCTGGACTCAATGACAAGGTAATCCAGGAAACTACCATGGTGTTGCACCTGTCCCAGGCTGAGAACATTGGATCTGCAGCATTCGGTTTCACAATTCGTCCATCAACGAACTGAAACTTATTCTTTGCCTTCAACGACATTTTCATGATCCTAGACCACGAGTGATAATTTTTGCCATTGAACACGGTAGGAACCAATGGCACTCCAGGAGTTTCGTTCGGATGGAGATAATAGGGACTCGTCACAGCAACCTGTGGTTCTGCGATTTGGTTTCCGAGGACCTGATTCTGATTCACATTGTTTTGATTGAGATTCTCCATATCAATTCAGAATATCAAAGAAAAAAAATTCAGATCTATCGAGCTCGATTCACCGATCGTGCTTTGATAAAGGAAGAGAAGAAATGAAAACTGCAAAAGAATTCTCACTGCTTGATCGCATGAGAAGAAAGAAGATTCAGAGCACGCAACGGAACTCCTTAAAGGAGCTCTGGTACCATCATAAACTCCATGGAAGCTAGCTTCCTTGCTGGAGAAAACAAGAGAAAACGAGAGAGAAAGTGGAGAGATATTGAGAAAGATGAATCAACTAAACTTCTTGATCCAGAATGCTATACACACAAGCTTATATACATCAAACCATCTCAGCTTTGAGTTAGTTACAGGAAAGAGAAAACTAACAAATTCTACTAACCGTAACAGCTAACTAAACTACAACTATTTATTTAATTAGCTAAGCTAGGATAGCTTAAATACGGGTAATGTCTGGAGATAAAAGAAATGTTTATTATTACAAAAGAGTTATTTTATTTTTCTAGTTTTGCACCACTCCCCCTCCTCTCCTTCATCCGCTTCAAGTAACAACCACTCGATTGGAGCCATTGTCTCGCCCCTGGCGCCGCTGCCAACCTGTTGGTGCCGTCGTTTTCACCACTCTGGCACTGCAATCCTCTTTCTTCCCTAATTGTCTCTGTTTTTTTCCCTCACCAAGATCTAACCCTTTCCCATCACTATCGTGCCTCCCAAATCAGATCTACTTGCTTGTCGCCACTCCGCCACCTACCGCAACCCTGATTTAATCGTTCATCGCCGCTCCAGTGCCCACCACAGCCACCTCTCACCCGTCACACCCTTCTTCATGAAAATCTGAGATTAGAGGAGATTGGGAAAGAAAGAGAAACGTGGTTGTGGTGCGCTTTCTCCATGTAGATTTCTCTGTTTTGTTATCTTTTATTTAACCAATCATTATCACGAAGCTTGCAATTAGAGTTGAGTTTCTAATTTTTATGCTACTTTCTTTATTTAAAATTCTCAAAGAAAAAAGGCGTAGAGTGTTGGTGAGATTGTGGTTAGATCTGAATAGGGGGGCTCAGTGTTGTTGCTGAGATCATAATTTTTTTTAATTTTTTTTTCCGTTTTAGAAAGGCATAAAATCAAAGTACAACAGCATAGAACGGACAAAAACGAAAAAAGAAATAACACAATTCACATCTAAGCCAGAGACATGACCAACAAGAATACACGTGGCAGCATACATCTCAAAGAGAAAGGACCACCCGATAATCAAGAAGGTTAGGGAGGAAAAAATAAAATAAAAAAGGATTGTAGTGGTGGTGACAGGTGCCCTGATGGGAGCGACGGTAGTCGTTACTGGGAGGTGGATGAAGAGAGGAGATTGTGTTATTGCAACGCTAAAAATAGAAAGTACTCTTCTCTAATAATGACACATTTCTTTTATTTGCAGAAATATTTTGCATCGTGTGATTAAAAAATAAAGAGACTCTACTTTTTTTTTTTATTAGACATTTTTAACTACTTTCCGTAAACGAATTTTCTCCCTTAAAACTTATGTGAGAGTTTCCGTCTCGTAATAGCTTGGTCTTTTAAGTTGCTGACTATTTGCTGATGTGGCNGTTCTCCTCCTACAACGGTCAAGAAGCAAAAATATCAAGATGATTGAAGACAAATGAAGAAAGGGCACGAATCATGGAAGAAGGAATCATGGCAAAAATAAAGAAGAAGGTCTTGGAGCAATAAGCTCTCCTCACCAACGGTCAAAAGAGCAAAACATCAAGATCATTGAAGACGAATAAAGAAAGGGCACAAGTCATGGAAGAAGGAATCATGGCAATAATGAAGAAGATGGTCTTGAAGCTTCAAAAATCAAGTATAAATAAGTGACCAATGATCACTTTGAAAAATAAGACACTAGAGCCAAAAGAAAAACCATCCGTGATACTCTCTCCCAAGTGCTTTACACCACTCAATCTCTGATTATTTTGGTCTGTATCTTGGTTTGAAATTGTTAAGTGTCTTCGTTGTTTGAAAATCTTTTGAAAATCATTTTGGTGAGCAATAGAAAGCTTGAGAGAAAGAGTTGGTTTCAAGTTTCTGTTTTGGTTTGAAAAATTCCTAAGTGAAAGGAATAATTGTTTTGTCTCTGTACTTGAAAAATTAGTTTGAAAGAAAATTGAGTTCGGCGTTTGAAGAACTGGACGTAGATTCCCGTTAAGGAATCGAACCAGTATAAATCTCTGTGTAAATTTTCTTTCTCTCTATCTTTTACACGTTCTGCTTTTAAAATTATTCAATTGATAATTTTCGTGAAAAATAAGTTTTTTTTTTTGAAAACTTGTCTCCCAGAAAACTAGGAGATATCTCCTAAAATTTTAGGAGACAAACTTTTAAAAGGGACCAGAATTTTTTTTTAAAAACCCTGTCTTAGATTCAACCCCCCTTCTCTAAGACACATAAAACCATCAATCTTTAGTGTCACTTTAGTATTCTTGCTAAGTACTAAAACATGGGACCATATCATCATGTAGCTCACAACAAATTCTTAGACCTAATAAACCAACAGATACCCTACTATTTCCTAATGTATTACCCCAGTTTGAGTAAAGAGGCAGCGTGGAGAGCTCTTTGAACTTGAATTTTGGCAAAGACGAATTTTTTTAAAAAAATTTTAGGGTTGTACCTCGTCCATTTGATGGTGTCATAATAGAATATGTGAAGGTTTAGTCCATTGGATTCTGAAGACCCTGCAACTTCAACAATAACAACCTCAAATTGAGACCCATCATAGGCTAATCCAACTCTAGCAACATGCCTAAGGGTGCCGCTAGCATGAGGAGTTATGACATTGACACACTGCTATTTCCCAATCCACCACATTCTCAAGCCCTGGCCCCTAGGGAACAAGCAGATAAAGCTTGGCTTTTCTTTTTAAGATGAATCAATGTTTCCATTGAAAAAATGGCTTAACCTCGAGGTGAGGAAGCAAAATTGTACACCCTAACACACACAACCACCGAAACATCCCAACTTAATTCAAGGAAAGCCTAGTAAAAAAGCCCCTCAAGAAAATTCAATGGGATAAAATGTGACGACCCTTAAAAAAAAATTTTAAAAAAAAGAGGAAGGAATGCGTCTCATACGAGACGATACAAGCATCTCGCGCGAGATGCATCTCAGATAGTGTCTCGAGCGAAACATAATCAACTTGTGCAAGACACTTGCCGTGTCAGCTCCGCGTTTTTTTAGCTTTGGGCGCATATTCTAAGGCTTGGCCCAACCGTTTGGCCACTCCCTCGCCTATATATAGAGAGCTCTCCTCTCCCCATTCCAACCCGCTCAGAGTTCAGACTCCTTCTTCCCTATTAAAAGAGTTATGCTCAATTCTTTCCCTCTTGGTAGGTAGTCATTCCTTCTTTTAGGATGACTTTGGTTAGTAGGCTTCGCCGCCGTGTTAGTGGAGGCCTATAGTGGTCCTAAGGACGCCATGGCGATGCCGAAAAGCCGTAGCGATGCTAGAATCGCTACTGTGGGGCCTACCAGTTTAAAGTTTTGTTGTATGGGTTCTGATAGTGGTTTTGGTTGGCTTTCCAGGTGCCAACGCCACGCCGCTAAGAGTCCTCGGTGCCAATGTTCCTCTATTCCGCGACATTCCAGGTGAGTGGCCGTCCCAGTGTGTCGGTGGTACCACTTTGGTGGTCCACCAATCGAGTCAACTGTGCCATGACATGTTAGGGACTTATTAGATAATTTATTTAGTTAAAACATGCCAGCCAGATACATGCATGATCAGTAATTGCTATGTATGCCAAACTATGTCATGCGATGTTATATGCCATGTTACAGTATGTTATGTTATATATTATGCCATGTTATGTTGGGACAGAGACCTAAACCCCTAGGTACCTTATCCTTAGAGATGTTAAGCAAGTTTTATACATAAAACTTAATAATAAAGACTCTGACTAGGGAATGGACTCCAACGAGGGGCAGGTTCTGGCTAAGGTAAGACTTTGTACTTAAGATGTCCGATGTGACGCACCTCTCTTACATGGGAATCCTGTCGTAAGTATGGGACCTTACCCCTCAAGTCGGATTAATAAGCAGAGATTAGTTAACTAGGACACATTTATCATAATCAGTAGTTTTAGGCCTTAACAACTTGGGTAATTAAGACACTCCCCATAAAAGACTTCACAAACAGTAGATATCAGAACAGATAACCTAGAATAGTACGAGGTCTTACAATCTCGTAAACCAGACCCACCAGTTACAGCACGCGTGCCCCTGCCAGTTTATGAACGCTAGGCTCCATAGTTACGGTACGCGTGCCTTATCAGACCCTCGAGCGCAAGGCTACTCAGATTAGGGTATGCGTACCCTCACAGGTACCTGGGTTGCGTGCGTACTGAAACCACCTAAAATTATTCCTGGTGAAGTAAGGTTGAGCTGCCACTTCCTTTAATTATGCTCTTCTGCCAAGGACATGGGCATACGTACAATTTTCAGTTATCAGTTCAATTTATCCAGCAGCTATCCAGTTTAATCAGTTTATTTCAGTATATGCAGTTTGTTCAGTATATGTACAGTTCATTAAACCATTAAGTGTATGCAGTTATGTAATATATTTGTTATTGTACTTATTTCTTTAGTTATTTATATGTATGTATGCATATGTTGTGCCATTGTCTGCAATACTTGCTATGTGTGTGGTACCGAGGTACCCACTACTGAGTTGACAACTCACCCCTCTGTCAAACCATTTTTCATATTTTGCTGAGGATAGTGAGAGCGATCCCCTCGTCCAGTGAGCAAGTGTTCCAAATATCAGTGGTAAGCTCTACTTCGCAGTGGGGACTATCAAGTAGTTACAGTCATGTTCTAGACACCTAGAGCAGGATCCATGATAGTTTCATAGACTTTATTTTAGACATGATTATTTGTAAAATCATTCATATTTAGTACAATTATTTAAACAATTTTTCAGTTATCAATTAATGAATCAAATAGTATTTATTTATTTATCTACTAGTTGCATTTATTTTACATGTTTAGTATGTCATGTCAGTGTTTTTGTAGGGCAGTAACCTTACGTGCGGTCACGTTCTAAGTGGGAGCGTGACATAAAACTGAAGAGGAAAAAAAGTGTCTCCCCTAAACCAGATTAAGGCACATCCAAAAAAGATACACAAATAAAAAATTAAATTAAACAAAATATCACCACTCTCGGAATTCTTCCTCCCATAAACGATCTTTTTCCAAAAGAGTCAACTTGTGAAGCCATAATTTTTTCCACCAAGAAGCCTTTCGATAATCAAAGATCAACTCTACATTTTGAAACTACTCCTTTAGATAAAAAATAAAAAAAAAAATTATTCCACAAAAATTGAAGGTCCCATGATATCTTTATTTCATTGTCGACCCAAGATTTCAACAGCAATAATGATGATATTACTGTTAAATCAAATTCCTCACAATTGAGAGACTCCAAAGCATTTTGCACTCCTTCATCCACAGCCAAAAGTTCTGTCTTCGTCCATGATCCTACCCTCATCAAACGGCACATGCCGCTACCATTAATGACTTGTGTATACGAAAGAAACTCATCATCTACCGGATAAAAATCCCTCAATGAGTCATATTGATAGCATATCCACCACTTGAATTTCCTCAATGTCAATACCCCTTAGTACATTTCCCTTTTATTGACATTATTTTCAAATAATTGTCTTTGCCTATCTTTACACCACGTGTCAATTCCGCCACAAGAGATTCATAAAAGCTACCCAATCCACCTTCTTTTTTATCAAAGCCAACACTGTTTCTATATCGAAAGACCAAATAATAGCAAAAAACCAAGATACACCAATTATCAAAGCCAAAGTTATACGAAGTTATTGCTTTCCAAGATTCAAAAAATACCTCCATATTTATCGATCGGGCAGACCCACAGAATTCCTTTTTCCTTGAGACAATAGCACCATGTTCGCCATGCAAAGTAATAACCAAAAAATAAATGTGATATAGACTCTTCCTCTCTGTTACATAGGACACATGTTGTCTCTCCTTGTAGAAGCCGAAACTTCGTACTCAAACAACCCAGCATAACCATCCACACCAATAATTCTGCATTAGGAGGAACCAATATCCCTTGCCAAATCTTCAAAATGTTAGATATTCGCTAGTCTGTAGGCTCCATAAAGTATCTAGTGATATCCTTTGCACATGAGCTCACTGAGAATTCCCCCGAAGATCGACGGTTCCAAATAATTGAATCCGCCAAAGAACCATTAAGAACAACACCAACAATTTGCAAATGAAGCTTGGTTAGTGGACGTATACTCTTTAAGGCAAACGGAATTTGAAATTGAAAAAGGAAAGCTTCCAAAAAGGAGAAATATTTTATGTGGTCTCATCATAGGTTGCCATCAATCTTCATTGATGTTTCTTCATCCCTTTTTTCTTCCTAGCTATTCCAACTCCCTTTTTTGCTTCTTTGTAATTGTGAACATCCAAAATATCGCTCTCAAAATGTTAGGCATGCACGTCCCTTTTGAACTGTACATTTTAATTTCTTTACTATTAATAAAAAGGTCAAACTAAAATAACCATCCATTTATCACATTATTTAGACCATTATATATTTTCATTTAAAAACACAAAACTAATTATTTTAATTTTCAATTTTTGATTTTTTTTAATCTCATTTTTATTTTCTTCTTGTTCCTTGGACCATCCCTTCTCTAGTATGAATAAAGTTAAAATGAAGCAGTTAAATATAAGAAAGTAATCATTATAAAATACATTTCATATAGGTCATTAACAAAAAAAAAAATACAAGTAAAAAAGTAAGCAACATGCTTAAATTTAAAACAAACTAGTAATTTCTATCTATAGAAATACTAATGATTCTATTTTCTTTGTCCACATGATATGTTTACCATTTCAATGTCATTGTCAATACAAATTATTGCAAGACTTTTTGGGATAGGTGAGGTATTAGATAGATCTGTTTGGGTTTAGAAATTTTTGTATGAGAATCCGCTAGAAATGTCAAACTGGAGGGAAATAGAACAACGAATGGAGGCGACTGTGGTTGGTACGTTCCATCAAAGGCAACCGGGTGCGACTTGGTAGGAGGTAAGGTTGAAGAAGATTGGTAAATGGTTCAAACATCTAGTGTTTGAATAAGGGTAAAGTTAGGATATAGGTTTTAGGGTATTAACATTGTGGATGGGTTGAGAAATATTTAGATGATCAAGGAGAAACAGTATTTTGATAAGAAAGATGTGTGATTAAAAAATAGTATGAAAGAAGAGATGATTTATTTATGGACTAAGGTAGAATGTTTATGAGAGATATATATTGGTTTAAATATTATAAAGATGCACCAAATTTTAATTTCAGAACTTATAAATTATTAACAATTCAAAAAATAGTAATGTTAATGAGTTGTTGTTATTATTATTTTAATATTATGATTAGTATAGTAGCATAGTAGTATATTAAATTTAGTATATACTATCTATTTTTTTTAAAAAATTGTAATTTTTTTATTAAATACCAACGGGAATGTAAGCACTTCATGCTTGTAAATCTTTGAATTTTGTATGTGACAACTTTTATTAGTTATAAATAAGAAGTTAAAGTGGAACAAAATTTGTGAGTAAAAGTGGAATAAAAATTTGTGCACCAAAACCAATTATTTTAAACAATCATCTTTATTTTAAGCATAGATATACTAAAATAAACATTTACCAACTTTCAATATCAAATTTATAAAACGTGAACTAAGTTTACTTATGTAATCAATCAAATCTTAAACATTTATTTATTATTTAAACAAACATGTTGAAGTATTTACGGAATTAACGAACATAATTCATTAATAACAACATTTACATCCTAATTTTGGCCATGTTAAAATCACCAATGAACCTAAACCCCATGTACATTTATATCCTAAACATATCAGTAATCTTTGAAACCGCTTTACTCGTTATCTTTACTTATAGAGGTGAGCATATAGACCTCGGCCCACGGATTACTCAATATGCACTGACCAATTAATTTATTGATCCGTTTAGATACGGGCTTTTTAGTCAGTTTTGCATAACCCGCGGATTTAACGAGCTCAGCCCATAGAATCTGCGAACCACTCCATTATTTATTTAATTCATCTATTATTTATTTATTTATTTATTTTTCACTCAATATCCAACGTTCAAAATTAAAAAATGTACCCAACATCCAAGTCCAACCCAATATAGTACTTACTTTTGGATCACATTGAGAATGAATTTTTTGATCATGTTTCAATTTTTTTTCATAAATTAAAATTGAAATTTTACACTCTAATTAAAAATGTCAAAAAATAAAAATGTGGGCCATCCCACAAATCCTGCATACTATTTAATTTCACAAACCAACCCAGTCCAATCCATTTAATTTTGATCCATCGCATACCGGACAAAACAGACTAGATTAGCCCGCATACCACCTTATTTACTTACTTACTTGATACTGCCTTGTAATGTAAGTTGGAATATATATTGGTTTCATCCCCATCTCCTCCCTCGTCCCCCCCAAATATCCCCTCCCCTTACCAAAAAAAGAATGAACGAGATAAATGCTACTGTTGGTTAAAAGGAAAGTTCTAATGTTTATGGTCGCCCAGATTTTCATCACAGAAGACAATTGTGGAGTTCATCAGCAAGCATACAAGTTGACGCAGAAAGCAAATTCTAATATGTCAAATGTGATTGAAGGTTGTGCAAAAAATCTTTTAAGTTCAGAACATGTTCAAAGTTAATTTCTTGTTAGCAATACCACGTTGCTTAAAATAGCTGTTTGCCAGAGTTCTACAATGACTCAGCACAATAAGGAATCTATACTGCTTGACAAAGTACCATGCTTATGTATTGAACAAAAATTAAAGAAGTGCAAACCAGTTAGAATTTTGAAATAAGTGGGAGGAGGAGGAGGGGAAACAGAAGCAACTTTCAAAATAGAGCCACAACTATTATAAGAGCATACATTGGATTCAAGGAGTAACATCAAGTGCTGAACAACATGATGAAAAGGAAAACTTAAAAAGTTACAATGATAGAGCAACTCCTCCAAAATCCCAAAAGCAGCTAACAGCAGTAACATAAAGCAACAGCACTAAACCACAAGCTGGCCAAGAACAAAAAACCAAAACCTATCTTAACTTGGCCCGCTTCGGCATGCTACTACTAATACCAGCTCGTGACTTGCCATAAACTTTGGCCTTCCTTCTTTTCCTATCTTCTTCGCTGTCAGAGTCATTTCCTTTCTCCCTATCGGCATTGCTTGCTTCCCTCTCCAGTTCTTCCCATGTCTTTCCCTTCTCTTCCTCTGACTCCTCCTCAGAATCATCCTCCTCATCATCATCCTCAGACTCCACAAGTGATTCACTGTCCGAATCATCATCCTCTGAATCAGATTCGGGTTCCGCATCTGACGGTTCATAACCTTTATCCGACTCCTCTGAGTTATCTGATTCTGAATCAGTAGCTTCCAAATTCAGAAACTCCCACCCACCACCTTCAATAAAACTCTGTGGGTCATCAGTGATCGTCTTTAGGATCTGACGCCAGTTCAGATTGAGCCTGCTCTCATAATACTTTATGTCTGTTGTGTCAAGCCATTCCTTGATACCATCAAGAGAAGTGGAAGGGATGGAATCAATCCTGAGGACATCCCGCTTAAAATCCTTGAAAACTACTGTCATATCAAAGTTCTTCTGCCCAAGCCCAACTCTCTCTAGATTCACAATCTCAATCTCACCTAGTGTGACAACAAGGAATGGGGTTTCAATCAGTTCAACCAGGCAAGCTGAAGTAGGAACAATAAATACTGAGGATTTGTGAGGTACACCAGGGAAGCCAAGTTCTCTGAGAGGTTGATCAAACTCGAGGTCAAGCCCATTGAACTGGGGCTGTCCCCAGAGATCATGGACCCGATTCACAAAAGTCTGAAATTCCACATTAATTTTATTCTTCCTGTCTCTCTCACGTTGCTCTTCTTCGAGCTCATCAGGGTCATATGCTGATCTCTTACTACCTCCAACATTCTGGACCATATCCATTACCTCAACATAAAACTGGACGTCCTTGGTTTTCTTATTTCCTACCATAATATGGTTGTGCAGATGGAAGTGCAGGAGAGTAATCATTTCATTCTCTGCAGGCTGAAAAAATGCATGCTTAATGTTGCCAAACATGATGTCCACACGCTCATCTTGCCTCGTAGTAGAATAACGAAACCCATTCACATGAGCCTCAAGTGTACCCGGTATCTTCCTTCCACGCCCACCAAAAACAGGGCGGATCCAAAGGTCATGCAATCTTATCGGCTTAAACCTGTTATTAGCAAGCTGCAGTTTCTCCTGTGTAACCAAGGTTGCCCTCTCAGCTCTCTCAGACTCCCTCGCAACAACTTGTCTCCTGAGTGTTTTAATGGACTGCACAACCTCACTTATGTGTCTTGAATCCTTGGAGCGGAATGAAGCCTCCTTCAAATATATAGATCCTGGGAACTTCGCTGAGTTCGCATCATGAGGACTGAAAGGAGTCCCGGGAACATTAAAAATAATTCGGACATAACAATTGCGGTTGGTGTCCTGCTGGCTGGAAACAGTTCGAATGAAAGCCACATGAAAAGGTACCATGCTTCCATTTATAGGCAAGAGAACCGCTTCATGCTTCTGATCAATCTGAATCATCATCTCTCTTGGCGGGGGGATATCATTTATGTTCTTGTAGGCAACCAAGTCTGCTGAAGTCCTTGAAGAGGAACGGTTGTCTCCAGTCTCTTTTCCACCACCAGCAAGTCGCCTTGCAGTTTCCTCGTTCTTCTGACGAGCGAGTTCTGCCTGATGCTGCCTTCGAAGTTCTTCCTTTGAAATATCATGATTGTCTGACCTTAGAGTTGTCTTCGACATTAAGGGCTCTGCGCCTTTGCCATCAGCTTTTGTGGTAGGCTTTTCCTCTTCTTCATCCTCATTGAAGGAATAAGCCACATCCTTTAGAGCTTTTGAGCTCATCGAAGTCACAACCTCTGTCTTATCTTTGTTGATGATGACTGTGTCAGCAAGCAACAGTGAGAAGCACTTGTTCATAGACTCCCTGTTCTCACTCTGTAAATTCTGAAATCCAAGTGACACATTGAAGACCATGCCTTCTTTTATTATCTGGTCATTTTTAGCATTAAGATTCAATCCTGACTCACGAAATTCAATCCCAATGCCTGTCCCAGCAGATTTTGTCAAATAGGAAATCAATTCAGGAGCATCCTTTTCAACAACGGAAACTGCAGCTTGGTATGCAGCACTCAGCTCGTTTCCAGGCTTCAAATGACCAATTACAGCTTCATGGGCTTTCAGTAGAGCCCCATAAGCCTTACTTTGTAGAGGATTTGCATCAATCAAGAAGGTCCTAGCTATGTTTGAGCAGTAACTTTTATACCGGGCTCCCACTGCACATATAATCACACTGGCAGAGTCATAGTGCAGAAACTCATCATTGCTGACAGCGCTAGGTCTGAGATCGAACGCTCCACCACTCTGAAAAATTGGCGGGTAACAAATATCAACATTATCTGCCTTCAGTTTACAATTGACTTTTGAAGGTTCCAGTATAACTTTCTCAGTCTCCTCCATCAATGTAGAATGGGAAACTTTCTTCTCTTCATCAATTACATTCTCAAGCTTTGTAACCACAAAGTTTTTCATCACACTGGTTGTTAGGTATGCTGCTCTCTTAATTGATGTAAGTTCCTCATTACTTTTTATAGCAAACAATGTTGATAACCCATTGGCCACATCATTCATATGAATATTTGGGCTTTTCAATTTCCCAGCCCATGTTTCCAGGAGTTTCCCCTCAGGAGCCTCTCTTGATATATATCCAACATTAGGAGCATCAAGACCATCCGCCTTCGATTGAGCACGGATGGCACGGAGTATAGCATCCATTAGAGCAGTTCCATCATCATTTTTAGGCTTGACATGCAAAACAAGATCCACACCAACTGCCTCTCTGGCAGGTTTTTTAACAGATTCAAGTATAGAAGCCTTCTTTTGGCTGCACAGGATATGGATCTGCTTCTTCATGAAAACCATAATTGTCTCTGGGAACTCAAATCCAAGCAACCATAAGTTCAGAGCAGTAGATTTCAAGTACCGTAGATCTTCTGAAGGTGGAGGGCATGCAATTGCAATTGCATCAGAAGAACCCCACAGATCAGTTTTGTGTTCATCCCAATGTGAATAAAAAGTCTTCAATCGGGATTGAAATGCATTCAGATCAATAGAATATGCAGCTCCTGTTGTACCGGCCTTTCCACTGGGAGGTTGTGTGCTTCCATTTCGATGGTCTGCCATGATTCGCCACCACTCTGGAAAAAATTTTTAAAAGAAAAATAAAAACACAGTAACAAGGATAAGCATGGGAGCAAAAATTACTGCTTCAAAATCCTTTTAGTTCTTCTTTAGTCACAGCAAAAAGGTTAAAGGTGTTCATGAGCTACATCATTTTGGTTTCTATAATTAAAAAAAAAAAAACCAATAATTACAAAGTGAATGTACTCCATTCTCTTATTTGGTTTCTCAATCTAGTCATTGCAATAGAATTGAGTTATTTTTCTAATTGCCATACTCCTGTATTTTAGTTTCAAAGTTAAAATAGGAAATAAATTCCATCATTTAAATATTAAAAAAGCTATTAAAAAATAGTACATAAACTGAAGTATATCTTTAGACCCCAATGCATATGACATTTTGCACACATGGGGGAAAAATGCCATCAAAGGGGAAATCCAATGTTCCTAAAACTCTTGTTAAGAGATATGGATAACAAATGAAAATTTTCTTCATATGCAATGAACGATTTGGAGTGAAGAGTTATCTTTGAATGAATAGTTGTTGGAAGATGTCAGTTCTGTGAGTAACAAACCCACCAGGCATTCACAGCATTTCAGAAGCTAAACACAAATGGGTAGCAGTCCAAAAATCATGCAGTTCTGTCCTTTTCTAATTTTCACCTAAGAACAAGACAAAATTTCAGTTCAGTAAGACCCTCACTAAATCAAAGATGGAATTCAAATCCAACAACCTAATTGCCCTAATACACAATTCAATCTGAACTTCGTTGCAAACTGAGACAAAAGACAATAAAGCACAAAGTTCTAACTCCGAAGTAATGAGCATTTGAGTAGTCACTAATAGATCCCTTTTATCACTTTACAATTGAGCCAATAGTTCCTAATATCAAAAGGCTTTAAATCTCACTTTCTGAGATGAAATCTAGGGTTTCAACTTCCATGGTTCTAAAATCAGAATAAAGCGCAAAGCTACACCAAAATAAAACCCACAAAACATAAAATAAACAAAAACGAAACCTTTTGGTTCCCTGTGTGTCTGGGATGCGTGAAAGGTCCCCTCTGTCTTTTTCTCGTCAATTTGGAAAATTGTGAGTGTGAATTCGTGGCGTGGAATTGGGTACAATTCCCCGAGCAGAGTTTCAATTTCCAATGGATACATATAGTGCTTGTGGCTAGTTAGTGCGTTTTGGAGGAAGGTGGAGCATTGGCCTAGCAGAACAAAAAGATGAAGGAATACAGAGATGATGATCTCTATTCTCTTCCCAAGTCTGAATACGGAAACTAGGGTTCATCTGCTGATGATGTTGTTGTCACTTATCATTATAGCTAAGCCTCTTACACAGGATAGAAGAAATCCGCTATCACACTTAGTAACACATTACAAAAAATAAAAATTACAATTGAGGGGATCTATCTATTCTCATATGTTAAAACCAATATAAGAAGGGAGAAAATAGATTGTTAATGAACGTCAACAAAATGATTGAAAAACCACAAAGTCTATCTTAATAAACGTCAACAAATCACCCTTTTGCAGTTCCGTCGCAGCAGAACACGAAAAACACAAAAAAAAAAAAACCTTAGCAATCCAACACAGATTAAAAACCAAAAACACAACAATGAAAAGAAAAATGGAAGCGCTGCTCGGGTGGAATTCAAAGGAGGAAGATAGGTAGGGCAAATACCTCAGCACCCGGTGGAAGGACGGTCGTTTCGTTCCGTCCGCGCGTTGAAGGTGATTGTTGCTTGCTGAGACGCCGTTCAATAGAGAGTGTCAGAGGCGGCGAAAGTTTTTAGGGTTTTTTTTCTTCTCGCTCTTTTTGATTTGGGGGAGTTGTTGTTTATGCGCGCGCCCTAATTGGTGTGGGGGGCACCCTGTGAAATAGGATGCGGGGGGGGAGAATAGGGTGTGGATTGCCAATTAGGGTTTTCGAAGCATTCTTTCGCATCATATGCTGTGTTCGCTGCAAGGGGCGAAGGTGGAGAAAGCGTCGCTGCGAAGGGAGAAGCGAAGAGAGATGGAGGAAGCACTTCCAAGTTCGNTTATTATTAATTAATTGATTGATTCATTAAAAAAAAAACCTTAACTATAGATAGAAACAGAAGAGGAAAAAAAAAACACACTGAAAATTTGAAAATAATTTCTGATTGAAGTTGTGTGTACAAGTTCAACAAGAATTTACACATCTATTATTATTATTATTATTATTATTATTATTATTATTATTATTTATACATATAATAGTCTATACAGATATACCTAGATATAGAAGATATAATAATAATAATAATGGGAATTTCCCTGTATAAATTACCCACGACGTTGATGCACAACTTTTCTTTTTCCTTTTTTACCTTATTAACTTAAATTAACATTTTACTTCAAGCCTTCAATAGCCTTATTTCACTGTCACTTCAAATCCAAAAAAAAAAACTAATTTATCCCACAACACATTTAAAAAAATAATAATAATATACAAATGCCCAAAAAAAAAACTAATACTTCCTTTTCCGTACTTCTTTGTTATATACTTAATAGTTACAATTTAATCAATATGTTTAATACTTAAAGGTACAAAAAGAATGCTAGTATATATAAGACGTAAGACAAAACATAAATAGACAGTGTCACATGGCATTAACATAAAAATTGAATCGTAAAAGACAATTATTAAAATAAAAAAAATAAAGACAAATTGAAAACCTAAAATATAACCATTACTAGCACTAGAGTTAACAACTAATGAGGTTAATAAATTTAGAACATTGAGACAGTAATGTCACGCATAAAAACAGAGTAAATACCCTTAAGAGTCAAGTTACTGAATTTTAAAGGTAACTAATAGTCACTAAAAATATGAAAGTACTTTCTCTTTCTCTTTATTTATTTATATATATAAGTAATAATCCCAGAATAAAGAAAAATAAAGAGAAACAAAACAAAATAAAAAAAAAATTGTAGGAAGTAAGTCAAATGATGGTATGACATTAATGTCCTTTATTTTAAAAAACAAATAAAGAGAAACAAAATAAAAAAAAAAATGAAAGGAGCAAGTCAGATCATGGTATGACATTAATGTCATTATATTAAATAAAAGAAATAGAGAGTAACAGAATAAAACAAAAAACAAAAACTAATTCGCTATTTGATGCGTCCCACCAATATTGCCAATTACATGCTCGCTTTCATAGGAGCAATTCACTTTGATCAAGTCTTTATGAATCAGTATAAATACAACTCTTTCATTTCTTCTTTTCTTCGTCCTTTTCATCGCTGCTACTGATTCTTTAGAAAAAAATATTTGTGTATGGGTTTTCTATTATGCATCATGTTTATTTATTTCCTATGCTCAAATTGACACTTTGAAAAAAAAAATCTTTAGAGAGAGTGTTGGAGAATAATAGTGAGAATCTAAGCTTTTTAAAATAAGTTCGTTTTCACCTCTTTTTTATTCATATATTTGAATATAAAATAATTATTGACATTCTTTCTTATCGCGAGGAGATCCACTAAGTTATTCTTGGAGTTCGACTAATTACTTTTTGAAAAATTTTATCTTTTTAATGTTGAATTGAAAAATGATGATATCAATAATGATGAATCATGTTTTACTATTATTGATGTTTGTTGTAATAATATTTTGATATCTAAGTTTTTAGATGTTGGTAGTGCTTTTAACGTGAGGTCTATCTTTTATTTTTTGTTGTTACCTATAATTAATCTAATAATTATTTACTTCTTTTTCTTTGGGTGCTACATATAACCAATTTATAAAAATTAATATATAATTAATTTTTTGTTTTTCCAATTTACAAAAATTAATATATAATTTATTTTTTTTTTCAAAGTATTTCATAATCTACTTTGATGACAAATATTTCACTTGGAGATAAATCGCTTGCCATGGATTTTTTTCCTAAGTTTTAATTGCTTTATTTACTAGATTTTATTGAGTTAGATTTTAAATTTCAAATAAATTATTTTTAACTAGAGAATGGGGTGCCTCGGGTGCACCATAGAAATTAAAAAAAAAAGTCAGAAATTACAAAATTGAAAATTAAAATCGAAATAGATAGTTTGTGTTTATGAATGAAAGGAATACAATGGTCTAAAAATTGTGATCAAGGAATTGTTATTTTGACTCAACCCCTTGTTAATAGTAAAGATTAGTTTTTAGTTATTGACAAAAATTATATTGTTTCTTTTAGAATCTAATGTAACAATTCAGTGGTGGAGATTGACCCCATTTTTTCAGGCAGAGTAATGTTACAAAAATAGATTTTGCAAAAAGAACTCCAAATCAATAATAAGTCTTCTTTCAAATTATATATTAGTATTAAACCCGTGTGATGCACTTGTGAATTTTGTATTGTAGACATCATTATATATATATATATATAAAAGATTTGATTATATATTGAAATATAATATCAATAAAGATAAATGAACATGTTGATAAAATGTTTATTAATATTCAGTTATATAAATATATACTTGGAATAATTTATATTTAAGTTAGCGGTTGAACCCAGTAGAACTAGATTAGGAGATACTGCCTAAAACTGAACCAGGTTCCAAACAAAACTCAAGCCGCTTTCGGCATTATAGCCAAACCACCCAAAATAAAACACAGGAAAGGAGAGGGAAAGGGGCAGAGAATTGTTGAATTAACTTTAGCCGCTTGAAACCTCACGGTATCCAAACTATATAATGGCACGGATTATTCTACAAAATGGCGCAAATGCTTAATATAATAGGAGGACAAAACATGATCCTCAAGTCTTGTGAAATGTTCCGAACAAAATTACAACATAACCAGCAAATCTCCATACTCAGACATCCTCAACAAAAACCGGTATTATTTGTTTTCTTTTTCCTACCAAACTTAGTGCAATTCATAACGTGAAATAGAAGAAGACTGTCAAAGATTGTATACAGTCAAATACGTTTCAAAACTCTTCAGCTCCCTCACAGGTCCTCAGGGCCATTAATTTCCTGCGCATGACAATTTAAGCTTTAGGCCTACTTAGAATGATAACCTCAAAAAGATCAAGCTGACAAAAATGTCTCGGTGTATTATTAAAATACCTTGTTTGCGATCACAGCTCCGTCAGGTATTGCCACCTTTACACCAGGTTTTGCAACGATACTTACTTTCCCCTGTTTTGGCAACACAAATAACAGATATCAAATGTTAAAAGGCATTTAAAAGATGAAGGCAGAATAAATTACTAGCAGTGAGAACATAGAAGACGGAACTAGTTTAGGGTCAGTTTAAATGTCAATAAGATATAAGCTTTCTGACATTTGCAGTTTACTTAAAACAAAACCGTAACATAAGAAGAAAAAATATCCTAACGAAAATATCTTTTATAAGAACATTCCAACTTTATGCTGTTTCCTTCAAGATTTTACCACCATGCCAACTAATATTCGAAAACTAATTCTGCCTAAAGTAATACAATGCAACTTTGACTTCATTCATTACAAGGGGATTGAAGCACTTGCTAGATGAAGGGGATAGGTGGCTTTGCTGGAGGATCAAATAACAATTGAGCTACAAGCTTTTTGGCACATGAAGAACCTTCAGAAAGGGTTTGCATTTACAGCTTAAAAATGAAGAAAATAACATTCAAAAAGAGAAATTTTACAACAGTAGGCATTTCTCTTACTCAAACCAAAATAATATTTACACTAAGAATGAAACAAAACATTAAATTAAAAAAGAATAGAACATGTAAGGATTAAATCTAAAACCTTGAGGACAACACCAGCTCCAAACCATACATCACCCGCCACTTTTAGATTGTCAAGCTCAACGATACTAGGGATTGACTTGAAACGACTCAAGAAATTGCTAACCTGTGAGGGAGATTTGGAAAATCAATAATTATATCCACCACCTAACTCAAAGTAATCAGAATTATAGATCACAACCTTTTTAAATTCTGGGCCCAGTTCAATAGCTGGGTTTTCAGGATTTGCCCTAGCAGGGTTCCTAGTAACAAATCCATCCTGTAAAGTGTAGAGGTCCGACTGCGAAACAAGACAACTAATTATGTTAAACAAAAGACTTGGATCAATTTCCAAGCAAGTTCTGATGACTAGAATAAAAAAAACTTATAACCTGGACAAGAAGCAAATCTGAAGTTGCTTTGACTGGAAGGAAGCGGGATCGGGGCACATTAATTCCAATAGCCTTGTCAAAGAACTATTAAAAAGAGATGAAATTTAGAGCACGGGAACAACAACTTCAGCATTAAGAACAATTTAGTAACATGTTAATAATAAACATTGAGTACCCTTATTGCTGCGCCAGCTGCAGTTTCTAGCTGAAGTACCTTAATCCCATCAACTTCCTAAAATCCACAAAGTGTCAGCAATTTTCCAACTGAATATAACTAAATAACAATTTAGTGACCGTGTCAAAGAAAAATAAAAGGGGGGCGACGGGCTATGATATATCACTTAAAAATGACCAAGTGCACCTTTGGATTGGGAATAATCTCCATCTTAAGAGCTTCAGCTTCAACAAGCCTTTTAATTGCTTGTAAGTTCACCCATCTGTAGATTATATATCTTGTCAATATCCCAAACGAGTATATAATCTAAAATAACCAGTGAATTAAGCAGCAAAACATACAAATTGTTTGTATTGAAAATTTTGAACTTCTCTATTGACTTGAATTCACTGACCTGCATAAAAGACAACATTACATGTTAATGACATTGTTAGCAAATTTTTCATCAAAGTTGGTAAGACTCCATCCTCAGTTACAACTACAAGTATGTTCCACTTACAATAAATTATAAACAACTATGAAAATGTTATGGTCAATGAAGTCTTGCACACTGTTATCAAGTATGACTCACTATGGAGAAGGTGAATTAAAAGGGATGGAGGGGTAGCTTAGTTTCGTTAGAAATACTGGGATATTGTACAAATCTTATTCTCCTAATTACTTCTTATAGTATTCGTAAGAGATAAACCAACAGAAAATTGCAAAAGCATGTTCTGAGATCATGCCACTCACTTTTCAACTAAAATTTCAAAATGTGTGAATCATTGAGTAAAACTAAAATGTAATACCGAGAATGTGAATAGTGGACAGTTATCAACTGCCATGACAGTAAAAGACATCATGCAGTTACACTTAAATAATCAAAAGCTCCTTTTCTCATTCAATTTACTGGGCTTTCCTGAACAAAGAAGCAATTGCCGATAATGCATATATGTTTAGTAAAAAATAGTTCTCCTATATTCCTTATGTGGTTATGTGGCACATATCATTTTCAACCTTCAAAGATTTACAGAAAACAAAATTTGAGATTTTTAATGAAAATGGCAAAAGAATCATGGTTTATGTCTTTTTTCTTTTCCTGTTTTTACGAAAAAGGGTTTAGCGACACAGACATGAGCATTCCAACCAGCACATTAGTTCAACTTAATGGTCTTTGATTACTTAATACATATTAAAAAAAGGCAAGTCATTGTCATTACCGTGACCATATTAATATTCTATGCCCACAAAGCTAATCATGATTCCTATTCTTTATAAGATAATATTTGTAAAAAATAACTTAATAATGCACTAAAACAATTTAGCACACTTGGGAATCCGGGAAGACACCAAAAAGAATATAAAACAGATTTAGTAACTTACATGTTCATCTGGGACTTGGGCAATTTCCAGGAGCTGCGTTGAAGTATCAAACATAAATGTCAGTTATTACCAAAATCTTAAATTTTTTAAGCCACAGAAACCAAAGAGGCAGGGAACACGTCAATTATTGACCTCTAAATCGAATTGTTTGGTATAATTACACATGAGCAATTTTAAAAAAAGAAATTTATATATTTGCAAGGATCAGTGTACGGGTTTCATTAAGATTAAATTTTTTTTGAAAAGAAGTGGAGAGCCAGCAACAGATACATGCCTGAACCCTTCCTTCATAAGAAATTAGAGTCCCTCCCTTGACATCAGCCAATGTCTTGGGAGTCACCTGCATAACAAGCACCAAAGAAAGAAAATCAAAATGATGTGAAGTCTACAGCTAAAAGGCAGCTTGTTGATAACATCAATTTTTCTTTACCTCCATGCAATATTCATTCTTGTTTTGGACCAAATGGTTTAAAATTTCTAAATTAACTCGTCAAGGATACCAATGACACTAAAAGTATACTTTCCAATGCATAATTAACAAGATTAAGAGCAAAAAATTATAGGAAAAGAATGAAAAATTGAATAAGGATACTCAAATCAACTACAGCACCCAAGTTATCTGAATTGGCAACAAACACGTACTCCTTACCCTGTAAGAGAACAAAATTTATAAGGAAAACAAGGTGAGGGTAATGAATGTCAAAAAATTAAGATGAAGGACAATGTCCAAGTACAAATAAATTGAGTTTTGCTGTTAACCTGTGACAATAGTGCATCAAGTTTTCCGCTATTAACTAATGATGGGAAGACATCTCCATGGCCAGGAGGGTACCTATGTATATGAAGAAATTAGTCATAAGCCAAACATTTTAAAAGTCAGCTAGGAAAGATATGCTAAATGTTATACAAGTTGACTAATGAACACATGTAACACTTTTCAGATTAAAAAATAAAAAACAAAACTAGGTATACTACTTCTACCATAATCATAATATGATAGTACATAGTTCTAATACATATTTGTAACATAATATCACTTACCGATATAGGGCCCATTTGGATTGACTTAAAAAAAGTACTTATTTTAGTTATATTTTTAAGTATAGCCTTTTTAAAAAGGTTTAGTTCACATTTACAAGGTTGTTTCATGAAACATTCCAAACTTAAAAAAAAAAAAAAAAAAAAAAAGTGGCATTTTACCTTGTTTTAAAAAAAGTACTATTTTAAATTGTATAACATTTGTTATTTTTTTTAAAAAAGTGCTTTTTTTTATTAAGCTAATCCAAGTGGGCCCATAGTATATCAAACTATGTGTCTATTGTGTCACATCATACATAATTGGGGATAACCCTACAACATGCATGTACTTTCTGGCCTTGAAAAAGTTTCATGAATGCCAAGACAAACTACATGTGTTCCCCTCAAGTGTGACAAGCATCCAGATTGTTATCTCCAAGATGGATGGCACATGACATTACAGAAACAGTTATCATGCTTTGTTTTGGTTTGGCTACGAAGTTCTTATCAAAAGCAATATGAAACCTTTTTCATCCTCTTAGATATATATATATATCTTGACTTATCCATAATCTATTATTATATGGTGTTAAACTGCTAATTCAAAGAGAGAGATGCATAGCTCCAATGAAATTAGTTAAGTCCAATGAAGTCATACCATCCGTCTCGGTCAGTGCGCCCTTTGGATGGCAATGGCAAAAAGTCATCAACAACCAATCGAGGATATTGGCTCTGCATAAATTTGAGTTTGAATAACCAAATATCAAATGATGAATTAAAACTCAAAGTCTAGAAAATCTGTAATACGCAGTACAATAAATAAGAGGTACAAACCTGGTTAAAAGTATGAATATCAATATTTGAGTTTTTGTATTTCTCAACAATCTACAAAAAGTTAAATTGTTAGATTGCATGCTGATTCAGCCTATAAATCTATCCGACAAAGGGTTTAAAAGGAAAATCTCATGTACCTTTTGAGTGTCATCATGAGTGTTGAATGAGTTCATCAAAAGCAATGGAACATTGCTTCCGTATTTGGAATTGAGATTCTGCAACGATTAATGTTATTATTTATTAGTGGAAAGTCCACACAAAGGGGAAAACAAAATAAAGGACAAGCATAGGAAGGATTGGGAAATAACCTCAATTTGGATGACAATTAAATCAAGAAATGTCAACCCATCACGAACTTCAATGACAGATCTGCATTACATTACATTTACATACAAATTATGATTGACATAAAGGCTGGAATAAAAGGTGACTTAAGCTATTGACAAATAGTTTCCATATTTGTTATTTGCATCTATAACCTTCTATGACAATACTATTAATACAGCGGTAAAGTAAAATTTGTGATGACGTTAAATTTTAATTCCTTCTTTTTTGCTGATGAATGAATGAAGAATAAATAGCTTAGCTTAAAAAGCAATCTTAAGAGATAGTAAAGTTTTACATTATGTTGATCAAAGATTGTTCGCTATTAAAATGTATAAAAGCCATCATTCTGATAAGCATCAATGAAGCAAGCAAGACCGGAGATTAATAATCAAAATCAAAATCCTACAGGTGATCTTAATCTTAAATCATCAACAATAGAATAAAACTACTGGAAATCTGAATTAAGAATTAAAAATTACAAGAGAATTTTATGATCAAATAGAATCAGTTTCTGCGTACTTCGGACCAGTGCAACCCATAGTTGTCCCCAAGCCTCCGTTGAGCTTAAGCACCACGAGCTTGTCCAAGAGGCTTTTCACCTCTGAAGAGCCTGCATCAAATTCGATTCAGGCACCAAATACATTGATCCGTTACATCATTGTCAGATCAACCAAGTCTAACCAAAAAAAAAGGCAACGCGAAGATTTTACCATCAGGAGTTGGAGCCAAAGTGTCATAAGGCACAACTACTTCATCAGTAGGCGTCTGGATCTTGCTCCAATCCACATGCTGTGCTTCGCCACTGCGATCCGCCAATCATTGAAAAAAAATGATCAAGCAAATCAGAATATAAAAATTCTCCGCAACATCTTAGCACGGTTGCAGAGTGAAGTGAACACAGGAGAGTGAAGATCAAGGAAAATTGCAATCATTATCATGAACGTTAATTAAGTTTCCTGAATTATCGATCCGCACCTGAGGTAACGAGAGACAAGGTTTACGAATCCGTTTTTCTCATTCTCACTGCAAATCAGAACAAGAAAAAAAAAACAATCAGGTTCCGACTCGAGATCGCGAGAATCTTCCGCGCGCGAACGGCGATCTTAACGATAATGTATGCAAACGAGACGAGAGATTGAAAGAAATTAAAAAGAAAAAATAAAAAACGGAGAATCGAGCAATGAGAAATGCGATTCGGACCTGATTTGGCTCAATCCAGCGACGGCGGATTTGAGGTTGGAGAGCTTGTCGGTATTGGCGGGGCTGAGAGTGGCAGCGGCCATTGGCTTGGAAGGTTCGAGAAGAGAGTGTGTGTGTGTGGTGTGGAGATGCGAGGTGAGGGAAGAGAGTGGTGGCGGTTTATAAGGGGAGAGTGAAGAGATCGAGGGGTGTGGTGGTGATTTCAGAGGCTGACACCCGAGCAAAACGTTAGTGTAGTAATTTTGACGGAACGGAATATGCAGCGGAATATTTATATAGACGCACGGTTTTAAGGCTTGTTTGGTGTCGCGGTTAGATGATAGAAGCAGCAATGTGATATTTTTTGGGTAAACACACAGTTTAAAACATTTTGTTAGGTGCACACATAAAAGATTATGATTCTCACCATATTTATTAAAGATATGTTTAAATACACGTGAAATTTGGTTATATTTTAAATGTGCATCAAAATAAGAAGTATGTTGGATGTACATCCAATTTCTCCATCGTGTTCTTATATTATTCACCATTAATTATAAGGCAGCATTAATCAAATGGTTAAAACCAAAAGTGCCTTTTTAAAGTGGAAACTGATAAAATAGGCTCTTTATGTGCCAACAAGTTAACAGTTACCTTCTCTTTCCATATTTTATAAGAAGACTGTTTTGCCCCTTGGGTTAAATATAATTTTCTTTCTTTCACCATCATTTTCATCTTTACCAACTCCTCCTAAGCTACATTTGACGACAACTACCACTATCCGCAGGATGCAACTCCGCCCTAAGCCACCACCCACCACTGCGAACTGCCGCTCGACACCCCTCAGTTCTTCGTTATTTGCATCACAACAGAAATTCCCTTTCATTTATGTTATCTTGAAGTTTTTGTTATATACCCTCTAGCTATTCTAGCTCTTTGTTGTTGTTGTGTGAACTTTTGTTCGCCCTATTTGTCTAATTTGTGTTAGTTGGACAATAATTCTTCTTCAATTTGTTTATATATATCTGTGTTAATTATTTACATTAGTGGCATTCATGAATTAAATTTATCGTTGCCATGGTTGATATCTTTCAACTATATCTCTTGGATAATTAGTGTTTTGAATGGGAACAAAAATTACGAATTTAATTAATTTGTAAATCATATATTATGTTTGAATATTTCATAAATATAAAATGATTTGATTTGCTAAATCTTGAGATTTGATTGCATTAGTTTTTAAATTCTTACAAATTTCATAGGGTTTCACATTTGATTTATTTTAAGTTTAAAATAAATATCTCAAAATCAATCTATCCTATTATCTCTATTAAAAAAATCTCAATTAAAAATTATTTACGTTTTTTTAATATCAAAACAAGATCAAATTAATCGATCGTATTATTACATTATGGTTCATATAAATCATTTTTTTCAAAAACATCTAATCACAAAAATAATTTCATTTAATTTGTAATTTTGGTGTTTGTTTTTGTAAAGTCAACACAATACTTTCACTCTAAAGTGTCTCAATGAAAAAAAAATGAAATGATTTGCAAATTAATTTTAATAGTGTGTAAATAACACCACTTTTAATTTAACTAATGAAGAAGTCTGTTGTAGTTAGTTAGAGTTGCTTATATGTTAGTTATACTAGTTAGCTTGGTGTGCAAGCAACTAAGGCTATATATAAATGGCATTGCCATCAGATGCAATACAACTTTTTCATTCTCCTCATTTCCATTCCCTCACTTCCTTACTGCACAAGGCAGAATCTGGTGCACAAATTCTGTTATGGTATCATTCGCTTCAACGCTTCCGCATTCTTTTCCAATCGCTCTCGGTTCTGTATCCCTGCGAGGTTCTTGCTCGATGTTGCTCCAGTTCTGCACGTTCCATTAAGCTTCTTACACTTTTTCTGCAATTTTCCTGCGTTTTCTCGCGAGTTTTCCTCATCAATGGCGACAACTCTTGGCCAAGATTCTTCCTCCAATAACTCATAGGTTTCGAATCTTGATCCATCTCAAGATCCTTCATCCCCTTATTATCTTCATCCTAATGAAAATCCATCTCTCATTTTGGTTTCCACTCTCCTCAATGGCGCCAATTATCATGGATGGTCACGCGCCATGCGCATGGCGCTCTTATCTAAGAACAAGGCGAAGTTCATAGATGGTTCTATTTCCATGCTTGCTGCTGATTCACCACTGTTCAACCAGTGGGAAAGATGCAACCACATGGTCTTATCGTGGATAATTCGGGCTGTGGAGCCATCAATTGCTCAAAGCATCATGTGGCTTGATCAAGCACATGAAGTTTGGAGTGAATTGAAAGAGAGGTTCTCTCAAGGTGACATTCTGCACATCGCGGATCTTCATGAGGAAATAGCTGCTTTGAGACAAGGAGATGCCTCTGTCACTGCTTTCTTTACTGACCTCAAGATGCATTGGGATGAATTGGATGTGTTCAGGCCTTTGCCTTGCTGTAAATGTGCGATTCAATGCTCTCGTGGTGTGATTACTAAGCTAAAAACCCGTTTGAATGCTGATCGGGCCATTAAGTTTCTAAAAGGGCTCAATGATTCTTTCCATACGGTTCGCTCCCAGGTACTTCTCATGGATCCAATTCCTTCTTTAAACAAGATCTTTTCCTTGGTCATTCAGCATGAAAGGCAACTTGGTTATGGTAATGCCCCTAAAGCAAGATTGCTTCTGAATTATGCTGATAAAACTGTTCATGATAATGCCAAGAAGTTTGTTCCTGATCCATCTAAACCTAAGCAACAAGGAAAGAAATGCACTTTTTGTGGCTATAGGGGGCACACTGTAGATGAGTGTCATAAGAAACATGGGTATTCCCTGGGCTACAGGTCTAAAAAGGCTGCTGCTGCCAATGTTGTTGTCTCTGCTCTTGAGCAACATTCTCAGCCATTTACCTTTACTGCTGAGTAATACCAGAACTTGTTAGCTCTAATTCAACCATCCTATGCTGTCCTGGCTGCACTTGGACAAGTTCAGGCCAACTTTGTTCAGGCTAACAATGCTTCCCATGGCACTTCAAGCACAGGTATTGCTTTATGGATTTTGGACTCAGGGGTCACTCACCACATTTGCAATTCTCAAACATTTTTTCAGTCATTTGAGCAGCTGCATTCCCCACTTGCCATCAATCTACCCAATGGCCAGATACTTTACTCTTCTCACATAGGCACTGTGAAATTTCAGCATAATTTCTGCCTTGAGAATATGTTGTTCCTTCCAAATTTCCACTTTAATCTCATATCAGTTAGCAAACTTTGTGCTGATTTAGAGTGTCAACTCACTTTATTCAATGATCAATGCCTTATTCAGTACATGCTCAGCTTGAACCAGATTGGACATGCTAGAGCACATGATGGATTGTACATCCTTGATCACCCCTCACTATGTTCTGCTGTTAACTTTGATTCTGCTGCTGTAAATTCAGTTTCAGTTGAGAAATTTGATTTGTGGCATTTTAGATTGGGCCACATAGGCTCAGAAAACATGAAATTGTTGCACCATACTCATTCCTTTGTTCCTAGTTGTAAATCAATAACACCATGTGATGTGTGCCATTTTTCTAGACAAAAGGCTTTACCATTTCCTGTTAGCAACTCAGTTTCTACTGAACCATTTGATTTGTTGCATGTAGACATTTGGGGACTTGCCCCTACAATTTCAATACAAGGCCATAGATATTTCCTTACTATTGTTGATGATAAGAGTAGACATACTTGGTTGTTTTTGCTTAAATCTAAGAGTGAAGCTTCCTCCTCTTTAAAGGGTTTCATTGCCTTGATTGCCATACAATATAATAAGCAGGTCAAGGTGGTTAGATCAGACAATGGGCCTGAGTTCACAATGGCTAATTTTTATACTTCCAAACGCATTATCCATCAACTGATCTGTGTGGAAACGCCACAGCAAAATGCTGTGGTGGAGAGAAAACATCAGCATTTACTCAATGTGACAAGATCCTTGCTGTTTCAATCCAATTTGCCTGCTGCTTTCTGGTCTTATACTGCTTTGCATGCATGCTTTCTGATGAATAGAATTCCCTCAAAAGGGTCCCAATCTCAGTCTTCTTTTGCAGTTCTCCACAACAAAGACCTTGACCTCACTTTTCTCAGAGTTTTTGGCTGCCTTGCCTATGCAACATCTCTTACCAGACAAAGATCAAAGCTTGACAGCAGAGCCAGAAAATGTGTGTTCTTGGGCTACAAAGCTGGTACAAAAGGATTCATTCTATATGATTTGTCTTCCAGGGAGGGTTTCCTTAGCAGAAATGTCCATTTTTATGAAAATTATTTCCCTTTTCATAGCTCAAGTCACTTGCAGCATGCCCATTCCAGCAATGAGTTAATACTTCCTGCTACATTTGCTAATTTGGGAGATACTCCTGCTCCTACTGTGGGAGATGCTGTGCCTGTTATCCCTCCTGTGGATGCCATTCCTGATGCTGTTTCTGGTACTTTGTCTCAGCCTCCAGCTGCTGACCACAGCAGAAGATCAACTAGACCAAAGAAGGCCCCTTCTTACTTGAAGGAATATCATTGCAACATCATGCTTCCCTCACCTTCTGCTGCAATTAACCAAGTCACACCTTATCCCCTCAGCTCTGTCATATCCTATGACAACCTCTCCTCAACTCAGAGGCATTTTTCCCTGAACTTTGACTCTGTGTCTGAACCAACAAGGTATTCAGTTGCTGTCAAGGAGGAGTGTTGGAAGAATGCAATGCAGGCTGGGATATCAGCTTTGCAACAGAATCACACATGGGAAATTGTTGATCTCCCTGCAGGCAAGACCCCCATAGGCTGCAAGTGGGTGTACAAGGTCAAATTAAAGGCTGATGGTAGCATTGAACGATACAAGGCCAGATTAGTTGCAAAGGGATTCACTCAAACCCATGGAATTGACTATCTTGACACATTCAGCCCTGTTGCAAAAATGTCCACCATAAGGCTACTCCTCTCCTTGGCATCAATTAAGGGTTGGCACTTGCAACAACTGGATGTCAATAGCGCTTTTCTTCATAGAGATCTACATGAAGAGGTATACATGAAGCTGCCTCAAGGGTTCAAGTCATCCAAGCCCAATCAAGTGTGTAAATTGATGAAGTCCTTGTATGGGCTAAAACAAGCAAGCAGACAATGGTTTTCCAAATTGTCATCTACCCTGCTCTCCCAAGGTTTCAGCCAATTAAAATCTGATCACTCTCTCTTTCTTAAACACTCGGGTGAATGCTTTACTGCATTGCTTGTGTATGTGGATGATGTCATTCTGAGTGGCAATGATTGGGAAACTATCTGCAGCATCAAGGCATTCCTTGACCACCAGTTCAAAATTAAGGATCTTGGAGACCTGAAGTTCTTCCTTGGCTTGGATATAGCTCGCAACCCTTAGGGAATCTCTATTTCCCAATGCAAGTATGCCCTCGAATTGATCACAGATGCAGGGTTGTTAGGCTGCAAACCGATCTCCACCCCAATGGTGCATTCACCAAGGCTGTCCAAATCTGCAGGGGAGCCCCTTGCTGATCCAGAATCATATCGGAGGCTTGTTGGACGCTTGATTTACTTAACTATTACCAGACCAGACTTGTCTTTTTCTGTCAATCAATTGGCTCAATTTATGGCCAATCTAACCTCACTTCATCAACAGGCAGCCATGCGTGTTCTACGGTTTGTCAAGGGTGCACCTGGCTTGGGATTGTTCCTTCCTGTCTCCTCTGATGTACAGCTCAAGGCATATTGTGATGCGGATTGGGCTGGCTGCCCAGACACGCGGCGATCCACCACGGGTTACTGTGCGTATCTTGGTGACTCTCTCCTGAGCTGGAAATCAAAGAAACAAGCCACCATCTCCCAGTCTTCATGCGAGGTTGAATACAGGGCCATGGCAGCTGCAACTTGTGAATTGCAATGGCTCAGCTTCCTTCTCCAAGACTTTGGCATCACAGACCATAAAGCAGCAGTTATTTTCTGTGATAATGTGTAACATCCCGCTTTTTCACTGTACGGATAATTAGCGTAATAAATAATTATAGGTTA
>QANU01065329.1:0-21117 GCA_003254905.1 Nissolia schottii | reverse complement strand
GAGGTGAGGAACTAGAGTTACCCACTTCCTCAAGAACTTGTTGATGCTAGAAAGAAGAGGAAATCAAGCCTTGCTTGCTTGTTTGAAGTCTTCTTGACCTAAGATGAAATTCTTAACATAATTAGGGCAAACATGGATTATGGAAGCTTGGCTCTTCACCAAGGGATGAAAACTCACCAACTACTCTTGATTGTCTTCCTTATGTGCTTAGAAGTGAATTATGATGATGGAAAAGATGAACTTGAAGCTTGATTGCTTGCTTGAACTTTTCTTGCCAAGAAAGAACAAAACCTAGGTTATGGAGATTAGGGTTATGGAACTTGGTTTCTTGGATTCCACTTGAAGAGAACTCCTAGTCTTGATGCTAGCTTGCCTTCTTGATGGCTTTGAGAGTGGTTGATGATGATGAGACCAAAGGATGATGGTTGAACTTTGGGTGGAGCTTAGGTGAGGTTTAGGTTTTGGAACTTTGGAGAAAATGAAAATGAAAGACTTTGGAAGATGTGTGTGTGTATGTTTCAGGTTTGCATGGGGGAAGGGCTGCCGTGGGCTTTTCTTAGTTCCATGGCCATGTATATTTTCTATTTTACCCTTAGTGTGTTTTAGGTCATGTTTGCTCATTAATTATTTATGTCCGGACGTCCTAAAAATATTCCGGACACACCGTTGTGACCTATTAATTATCCTTGTTAATATTTAAATCTTAGTTGACATATTCTTACATTTAATTTCATATTAATATATTTTACAGACTCTTGTGAGTCGTGAGGAAATTATAATAAAACCCTATTTTCGACCCGAACGTCACCAGACGCCACGATATCGCAGAATTATTATTTTTAACTAATATTCCAGAGATAAAATTAATATTTGAATTTTATTTTATTTTTATCTCACCGTTTCCTTATTATTATATATGTAATTCTTTCCTAGATAACATCTTAACTGAAGGGAAAAAGGCGGGTTGTTACAAATACCACAGCAAGCATTCGAATGAAACCTGGCAGAGTTGGCAGTTTAATGTTTCTAAGGGATCTAATAAGTAAGGTTAGGCCACATCTATGTGTTTGAGCATGAATCATGAGGAAGGGTCGTCGTAAGAGTTAGGATGACTTTAGACAATTAGAAGTTCACGCTAAAATCTAACGAAGATCATAATCGAACCCTAGGGAATAAGAGCAGAGCAAAGGCGACGGATCACCATGGATTCGGACGGCCTTAGCCAGAGTCAGTAGTTATATGATTAGGAAACCCCTATTCTCTTGGCAAAGTCTTACAGACACACCCCTCGCCAAGTTGGCAAGACGAATTGGTTACGAGCAACGAAGGTAAAGAGACCTGATAACGAAATGTAAAACGGGCATAGGCCCACACCTGAAAAACAGGAATAGGTCTGTACGAATGATATGATAACTAAGGGGCCCCACTAAAAAAGGAAAGAGAAACGGATCGAGCCATAGGGCCGGTCAAAGCGTGTCCACGCCTGACCACTCATAGGTTTGGTCCCTCGCCATTCCAGAAAGAGGGAATGGTTGCACTAATTGCATGCGATGTTTACCTCCTATGAGCCTTGCATGGTTAGCTACCATACCGGTAAAGAGCACCGCCGGGTCGATGCAATAGTGGCAAACAGAGGTTGTAGTCCGAGGCCACGGCTACAAAGGTGTAAGGACTAAGTAGGACGCAGCCATAGAGCGCGTAAGAGATCCCCAGATTTCCCCCATGCACTATGATATTAAAAATGTATGCATTGCTGATTAATGACATGATGATAAGTATGTAGATTTATCTGCCTAAGCATTATGTATAACTGTTCATGCAGTGTATATCGTCAAGGGAACGACCCAAGACGAATAGTATGTCTCTAATAGAAACGTCCAGTTAAAGAGCAGGAAGCCCAGGTAATAACAAGATTAGAAAGCCAATCACCTAGTAACATAGATAAAGCTGCGCAGAGTATAGGCCCAAGACCATAATCAGTAGGGTGCTAGTTGCATGTACACTTAGATTAAACTCTGAGCGGCTTGGACAATAACCGAGAAAAAAAAGCCACGATTGCAATGTTACTCACTGAGGACCTACCGTTCTCACCCCCACTCGCTTATGGCTCCAGGGATGGAAGACGAGTCTTACTATGCTGATGCTGTGGAACCTGAGGATGTTGTGCGCAAGGAGACCTAGCTGGCTGTGTAGTAGATATTATAAGAAGGAAATAAATGTATTGCTTTACATGTGTATGGGTTGTGTAATATAAGTAGTATATGGTGTGTATGGGTATGTGCAAAAGGACCCGCGATGTATGTAGCCTATGTATCCACTATCTTGAAACTCAACTTATTAAGTATATCATTTGTTATATTATTCTGTTACACGCACGGCTCTTATGTTGTAAACTGTATGCTTGACAAAAAAAAATGGGTCCTTATTTTGCTAAAACTACTATTTTCGAAAACTGAAGAAATGACCATGAAGTAAACAACCTAGCGGGAATTTTGTACGGCTCGAGCATACGGGATCGGCTGGGGGTGTTTCAGTATGCTCGAGTACTCCGCCGTTAGCTCAGCAGGCCGGCCGAGTGTTTACTCTTTCAGCCGAGGAGATTCCGGATGAAGCCGATCTGATTCAGGGTAAGTGTGAGATGAAAGGTGAATTGTTAGCAGTACTGTATGACTCTGGAGCTTTGCATTCATTTATTTCCTATACTAGGGTCGAGAGTTTAGGCCTGACCCCTACTGTACTGCCGTACACGCTGAGTGTGTCTACTCCTACGGCACCTCCCGTGAAGACTTGTTTAGCGTGTCTGAAGGTCCCATTTCAGTTGCAGGGTAGAGTGTTCACAGCGGATTTGATATGTCTCCCTCTGGTAGGGTTAGATATAATCCTGGGTATGGACTGGCTACGCGCCAATCGCATGACGTTGGATTGTGCGGCAAAGGTAGTCAGTGTTCCCGCTGCAGAGTCAGTGGCAGATATTCAATGCACCCCGAGACAAGGGATGAGACAGAGCTTTGGTCTTACCTGGTAGTATACACCCCCACTCCTCTCAGAGCCATACCCCCAGCCCCGCCTGAGCCAGCCTCTACAGCAGACGAGGAGGCACCCTCATATGAGAAGGACGTTGAGGCGGACCCCGTGTCCGTGTGACTGCTACCACCGGAGCCGAAGCCGATGAAGCCTCGGATGAGAGTGACGCAGGTCTACGGCCGGCGCTTGGCGCCCCGTACCCATGACAGCGAGGCCGGACCATTCTCAAGATCTCAGGACCCGCCTAATGTCCTGGAGTCCTCGATGGACGGGGAGGAGGAGCCCATGGAGGAGGAGCCTGCGGAGACTGTTCGCGTGGAGGAGGACGATATGGAGGGACCAGCCTGACCAGCTCTTGTAGCTCGGACCAGCTTGCCAGACCAGTTTGCCATCACTGTAGTTTGACTGTAGTATAGTATGCATGTAGTATGACTGTAGTTGCAGTATGTATGTATGTATTTTCCTGATAGTAGTAGTTATTGTACATTTTGCTGAGAGTAGTAGTTACTGTACATAGATGCCAATGATGTAGTAGGGACCTGTACTTATGTACGAACATGATGAGGTGTATGATTATGTTTATAGTACTATGGACTCAATGTATATATATCATTTTCATGGACGCAATCCATCTTTGTATTCATCTGCTCGAGCTTGATTTTATATGATCACTGCTACGCACGTTCAACTATTCTTCGCATTACTCGTCTGTATGGAACATATGGTATAGTTCCCGCGACTGGCTCTATTTTACTGTTACACGTTACTTGCAAAGAAAAAAACGGGTCCTTACTTTATGACAACTAAACTATTTTTAAAGGAAACTAGGGACTACCAATATTCCCACACAGCAGTTAACAACCTAGCGGACGCAGATTATGACTTAAGCATAAGCTGCTAACCTAGGGTTTTACAATATCCCACCGTGACCTTAGCCCCATTACAACCTTAAAAAGACCTCTTGATGCATGTCATATATATTTGGTGATCCGTGATGCTTAGAAGAAAGTCAAGCCTATGGAGGCGACTCTAGTGTAGTATTTCAGAGAGCACTGGATGAACCTATACACTTTGAGTGACGAGTGACACACACTAACCTGTGAGGTCCAATTGATTTTAACATGCCTTGACGTATTCTTTGTTCATGATTAATATGTCAAGAAAATTAGTTTAATGTACAGTGATATCATCTCTTGTCTAAATGTACTTTAATTTTTGGATTGTCATGTATTTTGCACAGTTTTCTGTTAATTAGTGAGTAGGCTTAAGTGCCTCCCTGAGTTTCGCGGTTTTGTAGGGGGATGCAAATAGGGTCGCCGCACCAAAAAGATTTTTCTTTATTTGTTTTTTTTTGTTTTATTTTCATTTTTAGTTTGCTTTTGTTCTTAGTTCCTTGCACGAGGACATGCAATTGTTCAACTGTGGGGTAATTTGATAGGTGGAGTTTGTACCCTATTTTATTATTCTATAATTGAACATTGTATACTAAAAATGTGTAATTTTAATGCTTAATTAATATGTTTTGCACATTATCCTCTTTTGTGAGAAATTGAGAAAAATACAATTTTAAGCACTACTTTATCTTAGAATTTAATGTGTAGATTTCTTTTGTTCTTTTTTAGTTTTCTATTTTAATTGCAAAAAATAAATTGTCAAGAGGATCATTGAAGATTTGAAGGAGATTTGATAAGATATAAATTTCAAAGAAGAGATTTGAAGAGAAGATTGAGACCAAGAAATTCAAGATTAAATTCAAATTCAAAAAGATTTGGTCAAAGATTTGCTGAGGATTTTTAACACTGACTTTGCTACGGATTTTGTGCCAGGATGGAGATTGAATCTCGATTTGACCTCAACTACAAAGTTGTATATCTATCTCTTATCTTTAATTGGAGATTTAAATCACCTCAATCCGATATCTGTAGCCGAAGTTATCGCGATTTTACTAACTGATCCCACTTTAGGTCAATCCTCTACAAATAAACATCCTCTCTCAATAACTTGGGGAGAACTTCACATACTCATCCTCCACTTTTATTTTCTGCACTTTTCTCTTTTCTTTTATGCACTTTAGGTTTATGTTAGTCATGGTTATTAAAATCGAGATTTAAATCGTAAAATCGTACGATTTTACGATCTCAGGTTGTGAAATCTTGTTAAATCGGGTGTAAAATCGTTTCTGTGTAAAATCGGGTAAAATCGGACAAAATCGTACAAAATCGCGATTTTAGTGGCGTTTTTACGATTTTGCTGTCTGGGCCTCAAAACTGCAAAACGACGTCGTTTTGCCTTGCCA
The DNA here is from genome assembly GCA_003254905.1 of Nissolia schottii. NCBI lineage: Eukaryota > Viridiplantae > Streptophyta > Magnoliopsida > Fabales > Fabaceae > Nissolia > Nissolia schottii. Next base: position 15,797 of record QANU01065329.1, on the reverse strand, counting down.
AAACGACGCCGTTTTGCGCTTCTGATGGGCACGCGCGTTTTGCTAGAGAACGACGCCGTTTGCACTCTGAACTTAGGGCTTCCATCGCTGCTGCTTCCTCGACCTCGACCCGTCACTGCTGCTTCCTCCATTCTCCCTCACCCTCACTGCCATCAATCTCCCACTCTCCCTCACCCTCACTGCTGCTTCGTGCCTTTCGGCTTTCACCACGCACGTTCTCTTCCTGCCCTCACTGCACCGGCGCCGTTCGCCACTTCGCCCCCCTCCGCGCCACGCTGTTTTGCACCCACTGCCCCCCGCCGCAACAATTTAAATATTGAACTGGTGCTTCTAATTTATGAGTTCCTGTCTTAAATATTGAACTTGTGCTTCTAATTTATGTGCTTCTAATATTTTTGTAACATAATAATTTTTTAAAATATTTTTTTAATATTTTTTTAATAATAGGTAAAATCTTACGATTTTACGATCCGATTTTACGATCCGAGTTTACGGAGGCTCCACGAGTTTACCTAAAATCCCGAGTTTGATAACCAGGATGTTAGTAGTGCTTAATTCTTAGTTCTTCAAGGATTTGCGAATTTCTTCTGTTATTGCATTCAGGTTTTGTCACTTTAATTCTATTATTTTCCACTCTCTTATTCTTTATTTATTATGAGTTTTTATCCTCCACCCACGGAGGAGTAATTTCTTAATATCTTGCATGCGGTAACTCTAGATTAGGATTAATTCGAGGTCTTGTGCTTAATGTTTATTCATGATTTCTTCCGCCTATGATTAATAATATAGCGATCGCATGTTATTGGTTAGGGTTAATTCTAGGTTGATAGATCTTGACGATTGTAGGATTTATTGTTTTAGGATTTGGGGACTTTTTGGGGAACTAATTAGATTTAATTAGGTTGTGCAATTGGACATAATTGATATGGTTTTTAAATGCTGAGATCTTAGTTTTAATTCCTATATTAATAAATGCTTAGGGGATTGACGATCGTAGTCTCTTAGGTGAATTGCGTATTAGTTAGAGATTTCAACTAATAAACAACATCCCCTTATGAATAATTTAATAGGAACCAATGACAATTAATCCTTGATCTAGAAATACCGTATGCAGGATATTGCTTTTTTTTATCATTGTTAACTTACTTTTATTTTGATTTCTTTTTATTATTATTCATCAATCCTAACCCCCCTTTTTAATTGCAATTTTAATTGGTTCTAATTGCTTCCTTGAGAGACGACCTAGGTTAGCCCCCTTTACTACGTTTTTGGGGTTGATTTAGTTTTATAAATCATTATTTGATTGCGCACTGAAATTAACGACGTTTTAGTGTGTGTCACTATAAGTAACCCTACACAACGAATAACAACCCTGTGAGCATTGCTTACTACCATGGAAGTGGGCAGTTAGCGGGGGTGTTACACTCTGCTGTTACTCTGCCAAAACTACAGACACAATAGTTTCTGCTTAATCCAAACTGATAAGTGGATTTTGTACCCTAAGTTATTACTCTATAAGTGAACAAATGCATACTAAAAATGTGTGGGTTTAACATTTAATCAATATGTTTTTGCACATTATCCTCTTGTGAGAGAAATTGAGAAAAACGGCAAGATTAGGCATTATTTTACTCTTAGAATTTAATATTTCTTTTGGAGTTTTCTATTTTGAATTACAGGAAACAAATGATCAAAAGGATCAATGAAGATATAAAGTGAAGACTCAATCCTTGAAGAATGAAGCAAGGAAGCAAAAGAGGAGAAGAAGCACTGAACCGCTCAGTGGTAAGTAAGGAACCGCTCAGCTGTAAGAGATTCAGCGCTCAGCGCACAAGCAGAAACCGCTCAGCGAATGATCAAGAACCGCTCAGCGGTGAACCCCTTTTCGCTCAACGATGTTATGTCGGCAGCAACTTGCGCCGGCGCATTTATTGCGCCAGCCTGGCGCCAACTCAAATTGTAGCGCCACCCCTGCAAAAGCTGGCTGGAACATTTAATGAAGCCGCGTAAGCCGCCGGGATTGACTCAGCCGCTCAGTGATACTTCCTCGCCGCTCAGCGAAACCTGTCAAACCGCTCAGCAATGGTGCTAAACCGCTGAGCGGTGAGCTCGAACCTTGGCCTATAAATAGAGGGCCAAGGCACTCATTTGAACATGATCCCTTCCACCATCCACCCAAGTTCTCCTAGGCCGAGAACTCCTCCTTTTCCTTTCATTTTCTACACTTTTTACATTTTCTTTTTATGCACTTTAGGTTTATGTTAGAGTGCTTGTTAGAAATCTTTCAAGACTTGTAACAAAGTTCTGCCGGATTATATCCAGGTTCTATTGTTTCAATTCTCCATTGTCATTTACTCTTTTTTTCTCTTTACTTATTATGAGTTTTAATCCTCCACCCATGGAGGAGTAGTTTCTTAATATCTTGCATGCGGTAATTCTAAATTAGGATTAATTTGAGGTTTTGCTCTTAATGATTATTCATGTATTGTTCCACCCCAAATTAATGATATAGCGATTGCAGGTTATTAGTTAAGGGTTAAATCTAGATTAATGAATCTTCATGATTGTAAGACTTATTAAGCTATGATTAAGGAACTTTCGAGGAACTAATAAGATTTAATTAGGTTGTGCAATGGGCACTTAATTAATATAGGATTTTAATGCTGAGATCTTAGTTTTAATTCCTGTATTAACAAATGCTTAGGGAACTGACGATCGTAGTTTCCAAATGAATTGCAAATTGGTTAGAGATTTCAACCAATAAACAACATCCTATTTTATGAATAATAAATTAAGAACCGATGAAAATTAATCCTTGATTTAGAAACACCGTATGTAGGATATTGCTTTTATCATTGTTGACTTATTCTCGTTTTATTCTTGATTTTACTTTCATCAAACCAAACCCCCCCAATTTAGTTAAAACTTATAATTGGTTCTAAATTGCTTCCTTGAGAGACGACCTAGGTTAACCCCTTTGCTACATTTTTGGGGTTTTCTTAGTTTCTAAATTATTATTTGATCGCACACTAAAATCTAACGACGTTTTGGTGAGCGTCAAATTTGGCGCCGTTGCCAGGGAAGCAATTTAGCCAAATTCTTTTTCTTTCTCTTTCCTTTTCCTTTTTGCTATTTAGTTTCAGTTCTCATGTATGACTCGTTCCTTGCCTGACCTTACCTTAGCCTATTTTGATCCAGAAATCGAAAGAACGCTAAGGCGAATTAGGCGAGAATTGAGGCAACAAAGAGAACCCCGTTTTACTACTGATAATACTATTTCTGTGACAGTAATCATGGCAAATCCCGCCCAAACCTGGGGCGAGTTAGCAGCTCCTGACTACTCTTATGAGCCATCCGGTGTAGTTTTCCCTGACGATGCCGTGGACTTTGAAATAAAGTCCAACTTCTTACATCATTTGCCTAAGTTCCATGGCTTGGCATCGGAGAACCCACACCGCCATCTCAAGGTGTTCGTTATGACATGTAATACCATGAGATCTCAGTCCGTAACCCCTGACTTGGTAAAGCTTAAAGTTTTCCCGTTCTCTCTAGAAGGTGCGGCCCGTGACTGGTATTACAGTATTCCTTACCAAGCAGTAAATAGTTGGCTGGGCCTGAAGAAACTGTTCCTTGAGAAATACTTCCCAGCTAGCCGAGTATCCGCTCTATGGAAGAAAATTTGTGGAATCCAACAGAGACCTAATGAGACCTTAGGAGAATATTGGGAGAGATTCCAAAGTTTGTGCGACATGTGTCCTCACCATGGGTTCACTGATGTACAACTTTTGGAACACTTCTATGAAGGTCTCAGTCTCATGGACCGGAAATGGATTGATTCAGCTGCTGGTGGAATTTTGAAAAATAGAAAAACACCAGAGGAAGCCAGGCAGTTGATTAGTGAAATGGCCGATCATTCCAGATACGAGATGCGAGCAAACCGGCATACCCGAGGAGCATACGAAGTTAATGTTGACCACCTAAATACTGAGTTAGTGTCACTCACAGAAAAGCTTGACAAGTTGGCAGACATTGTCAGTGTTCTGGCTATGGGACAACAAAACCAGGCAGCTTGCTCTCTCTGTCCGGATGGTATTTCTCAGTCCCCTGAGCAATGTCCACTTCTCAGGGAGGATACTTCAACCGTTGCTGCTATGTTTCCTGGTAAGCTAGATCAGTCCAACCAGCAGAGGTATGATCCCTACAGTAATACCTATAACCCAGGCTGGAAGGACAACCCAGCATTCAGATGGGGTAATAACTCCAACACGCTGAATCCGCAACCCCAAGCCAAACCATTTCCACAGCCACAACGAAGATATGTGCCTCCTCCGCAGAGGTCACAACAGTAGTTCCAACCTGTGCCCCAACAACAGTTCCATCCTTCTCCACAACTTCCACAAGTTGCCCCTGCATCTGAAAGCCCTATGCTACAAGAAATGTTAAAAATGATGCAAGACATGCAGGCATCGCAGAAGAAGTATGAGGCTACCTTATCAGCAATACAGAGTGAAATCCACTCTAACAAGCAGTCACAACCTAGCAGCTCATCTCATCTTCCTTCTCAGACTGTACCGAATCCCAAGGCAAATGTAAGTGTTATTACCTTAAGATCTGGTACTATTTTGCAGGTGCCACAAAAGGAAAACTCTGAGGACTCTAGCGGTCACGCTGGAGGAAAGGACTCTGAAAGAAAACCTGGAGAAGAGGACTCTGGTGATAACACTGAAGCAGAAGGCTTGAAGCAGACCGAAGGACCTAAACGGTGCCCGGAACCACTGCAGACAGGAGAATCACCTGTCCCACTTCCTTTTCCTCACAAATGTCCCAAACCTAAGTTAGCTGTTGCACTTCAATTGGAAAAAGAGTTCTTAGACACATTCCGGAAGGTAGAGGTAAAAATCCCCCTACTAGAAGTAATTAAGCAAATTCCCAAGTATGCCAAGTTCTTAAAAGACTTGTGCACCAACAAGGGAAGGCTAAAGGACACTGCACAAGTCAGCATGGGGGCAAATGTGTCATCCATAATCAAATCCAGCCCATTACCTCCCAAGTGTACAGACCCAGGTACGTTTTTAGTTCCTTATGTTATAGGTCAGAGATTATTCACAAAGGCCTTGGCAGATTTAGGAGCAGCCATCAATGTCATGCCGAAGTCTATCTACAAATCCTTGCACACGGGAATCCTCAAGCCAACTGGATTAATCATACAACTCGCCAACCACAGTACCACCCGACTAGAAGGTATCTTAGAAGATGTCCTAGTTAAGGTAAATGATTTAATATTTCCCGCAGATTTCTATGTATTAGAAATGGAAAATGATAGTCATGTCAACCAGCCAACATTAATCTTAGGACGCCCATTTTTGAAAACTGCAAGGGCTAAGATTAATGTACACGCTGGTACATTATCCATGGATGCGGGGATATGCATGTGCAATTCGGTTTACCTGAGGCCATGCATTACCCTTCGGAAGAGCACTCAGTTTTTCAAATTGATGTTATTGACTCCTTAATTTTGGACACGTATGATACCTGGGCTGATAAAATGATAGACTTAACATCTGAATTTGAATGCCCCGATTGTGATGGTGGCAGTAAACTGTGTTCTGCCTGTAAAGAGGTAGACGAGTCTCTGCAAGAAGGTCTGGGTAATAATTTTGTGGATTCTGAATTTGATGTACTTAATGCATCTCCTGTTTTAGAATTGAGTGAAGTTGCAGGAACAGACAGTAAAGCGGCAGGCCCAGAATTAAAGGCTCTTCCTTCTAATCTCAAATACACTTTCCTAGGGGAAGATGACTCGCTACCAGTAATTATAGCAAATGATCTCTCCTCTCAGTAGGAAGAAAAGTTGGTCGCTGTGCTAAAGAAGCACAAGAAAGCCATTGGGTGGACCATAGATGACATCACTGGAATTAGCCCCTCCACATGTACACATAGGATACTCCTAGAAGAAGGGGCAAAGCCAGTTTGACAATCGCAGAGACGGATCAATCCACTCATTCTGGATGTCGTGAAAAAGGAAGTAATGAAGCTTTTAAAAGCTGACATTATCTATCCTATTTCAGACAGTGAGTGGGTGAGCCCAGTGCAAGTGGTTCCGAAGAAATCTGGAATCACTGTGGTAAAGAATGAGAACAATGAGTTGATCCCCACTAGAGTGCAAAATAGCTAGCATGTTTGCATTGATTATAGACGCCTCAACAACGCCACCCGCAAGGATCACTATCCCCTACCCTTCATTGACCAAATGCTTGAAAGATTGGCAGGTAAATCTCATTATTGTTTTCTTCATGGTTATACAGGTTATTTCCATATTCACATTGCCCCAGAAGATCAAGAGAAGACCACCTTCACCTGTCCCTTTGGGACATTTGCTTATCGGAGGATGCCATTTGGGCTCTGCAATGCACCCGCTACATTCCAACACTGTATGATGAGCATTTTTTCTGACTTCCTGGAAGACTGCATGGAAGTGTTTATGGATGACTTTACTGTTTTTGGAACTTCTTTTGATTCTTGTTTAGAAAGCCTTGCTCGAGTACTTCAACGTTGCATTGAAACTAACCTTGTCCTAAATTATGAATAATGTCACTTTATGGTTAAACAAGGTATAGTTTTAGGGCATGTAGTCTCTAGCAAGGGAATTGCCGTCGACCCTGCCAAAATAGATGCTATTTCTTCTTTGCCTTACCCTGCATGCGTGCGGGAGATTCGCTGTTTCCTTGGCCATGCAGGTTTTTACAGAAGGTTTATCAAGGACTTTAGCAAAATCGCTCATTCCCTTACCTCCCTGTTGCACAAGGATATAGACTTTGTTTTTGATTATAAGTGCAGGGAAGCGTTCGACACCTTAAAGCATGCCTTGACGACAACCCCTATCATTCAGCCGCCAGATTGGGGGTTGCCATTTGAAATAATGTGCGATGCATCAGATCATGCGGTAGGTGTTGTACTTTCTCAACGGGTCGGTAAGTTCCCTCATGTTATATCTTATGCATCTAGGACTTTAGATGCTGCACAATCTAACTACACCACCACTGAAAAAGAGCTTTTAGCTATAGTTTTTGGTCTTGATAAATTTCTTATTTGATTGGTTCCAAAGTGGTAGTGTATACAGATCACTCTAGCTCTAAAGTACCTTCTGAAAAAACCCGAGGCCAAACCAAGGCTTATTAGATGGATGCTACTGCTCCAAGAATTTGATTTAGAAATTAAAGATAAAAGTGGAGCAGAAAACCTAGTAGAAGACCATCTAAGTCGCCTGACGCACATTTCACCAAACCCATTTCCACTTCGGGATGACTTTCCCGATGAATCCTTATTAATGATATCTGAAAGACCATGGTATGCGGACATCGTAAATTACTTGGTCTCGAATAAAGGGCCCCCACATTTTTCAAAAACCCAATTAGCAAAGCTAAAGAGCGATGCTAAGTATTATCTATGGGAGGACCCTTATCTCTGGAAAATTGGCAATGACCAAGTAATTAGACGATGTGTTCCAAGCTCTGAGTTTGAGTCCATTCTCAAGTTTTGTCATACTTTTGCGAGTGGTGGCCACTTTGGACCCTAACTCACAGCCAGAAAGGTTTTAGATTCAGGATTTTATTGGCCTTCATTATTTAAAGATGCCTATGAATTCTGCAAATCATGTGAACAATGTCAAAGAACAGGTAACATTACATGGAGGAATGAAATGCCCTAACAACCATTGTTATTTTGTGAAATTTTTGATGTATGGGGAATTGATTTCATGGGCCCATTTCCTGTATCTCATGGTTATACTTATATCCTTTTAACATTCAAAGTAGGGGGAGTACAAAAACAATTACTTTTATTGGTTGGAAAAATGCCCATAAAAAAATAAAAAATACAAAAAATACAAAAAATGGTGTTGCTCTTTTGCAAAAACAACCAATTAGGTGCACCAACAGAAATGCTCCCCTAAAGCTATGAGTAAGCAGTGACAAGAGAAGCTAATGAAGATCAAGGTCCTTACACTGTTGTTTAAGCACATATGCCATGAATTCTACTAAGTCTTAAGCTTTAGCTCACTGGCCATATGAATATCGCACCTTGACCTTGGCTCCATTACAACCTCTAAAAGACCTCTTGATGCATGTCATATATATTTGGTGATCCATGATGCTTAGAAGAAAGTCAAGCCTATGGAGGCGACTCTAGTGTAGTGTTTGAGAGAGCATTGAATGAACCTATATACTTTGAGTGACGAGTGACACACACTAACCTGTGAGGCCCAATTGATTTTAACATGCCTTGACTTATTCTTTGTTCATGATTGATATGCCAAGGAAATTAGTTTAATGCACAATGATATCATCTTTTGTCTGAATGCACTCTAATTTTTGGATTGTCAGGTATTTTGCACAGTTGTTTGGTAATTAGTGAGTCGGCTTAAGTGCCTCCCTGAGTTTCGCGGCTTTGTAGGGGGATGTAAATAGTGTCACCGCACCAAAAGGATTTTTCATTATCTTTGTTTTTGCTTTCATTTTTAGTTTGCTTGAGTTCTTATTTTCTTGCATGAGGACATGCAAATGTTCAAGTGTGGGGTAATTTGATAAGTGGATTTTGTACCCTAAGTTATTACTCTATAAGTGAACAAATGCATACTAAAAATGTGTGGGTTTAACACTTAATCAATATGTTTTTGCACATTATCCTCTTTTGAGAGAAATTGAGAAAAATGGCAAGGTTAGGCATTATTTTACTCTTAGAATTTAATATTTCTTTTGGAGTTTTCTATTTTGAATTACAAGAAACAAATGATCAAAAGGATCAATGAAGATATGAAGTGAAGACTCAATCCTTGAAGAATGAAGCAAGGAGGCAAAAGAGGAGAACAAGCACAGAACCGCTCAGCGGTAAGTAAGGAATGTAACTCAGGATAGCAACCTAAGAGGGGGTGAATTAGGTTTTACTTGTTTTTCACCGATTTTGGTTCTTTGAAAGGTTTGAAACCCTAATCCCCAATTTTAGAACAAGACCCAGCAATTCCCCAAGTAATTGATAATGTTAAATGCAGCAGAAATTGTAAATTGCTGAATGTAAAGAGTGTAGGGATAAGAAAGATCACACCAGAGAATTTATCCTGGTTCACCTTCACAACCCGAAGGCTACGTCCAGTCCCCTATTCTGATTCAGGGATTTTTCCACTATGTAAACTTGTGTTGTGTACAACCTCACACCCGAGGCACTTACACCGACAACTACAAGAGAACACAACCGTTCTCCTGGTTACACAATGTCTTCACCGAACCCTACGGTGATGATCAGAACACTACACCGAAAACCACGGTGTTTACAATAACCAATTGAATTTGAAGAAGATTTGTACAATGGCTTTGTAACAATCCTAAACTCAGGGAAGGATAATCCTGAATAGAAAGCACTCAAAGATATGAAAGTTAAGGCTCAATGCTTTTCTGAGTTAGGATTGAAAAAGACTTTGAAAATTATGATCAGAACTTTGATCAGAACATGTGAAACTTGTAAGAATCAATGAAAGAATGAAGTTCTGATTGTGTGTCTTGGGTTCTGCACGAATTCTGCAATATATAGGCAGAGGTGCCTGTTCATGAACCAATGCCAAAGCATATGATGCAAAACAACGCATTGTTTCATGAAAAAACACACCCATTCGAGCATGTAATCGATTAACCAAAGGCTGTAATCGATTACACACAAGAAACGGCCATATTTTCAAATTTCAAAAGCTGGTAATCGATTACTGCGGGTTGGTAATCGATTACACCATTCAAAACTTGAATATTTTTGAATTCAAAGTGTTGGTAATCGATTACACAAGCATGGTAATCGATTAACCATGCAAAACCCGAGTTTAAGTGTTAAAACCCTTTGAAAAATGTTGCCAAATGCTTCTAGGGTTTTAAGGAAAAATGTTAGACATGTTTGTGATGAAAAACTTTGAGCCATTAACCTTAATATATTAACATGTGCTAACTATTGACTCTAGGGTTAAAATCTTGAACCTTTATAGATGTGCAGCTTGAGCTTGAGGTTCTTTAATCTTGTGTTTGAGTCTTCCCTTGAGTCTTCCCTTTTTCTGCTTTTTGTTGGTGGTGTTGTCGTCATCAAAACCACGCCATCAATGGTCAGAGGAAGAGTCTTCTTCACAAGGAACTGCTCAGCGGTAAGAGATTCAGCGCTCAGCGTACAAGCAAAACCGCTCAGCGAATGATTAAGAATCGCTCAGCGGTGAACCCCTTTTCGCTCAGCGATGTTATGTCGGTAGCAACTTTCGCCGGCGCATTTATTGTGCCAGCCTGGCGCCAGCTCAGATTGTGGCGACGCCCCTATAAAAGCTGGCTGGAACATTTAATGAAGCCGCGTAAGCCGCCGGGATTGACTCAGCTGCTCAGCGATACTTCCTCGCCGCTCAGCGAAACCTGTCAAACCGCTCAGCGATGGTGGTAAACCGCTGAGCGGTGAGCTCGAACCTTGGCCTATAAATAGAGGGCCAAGGCACTCATTTGAACATGATCCCTTCCACCATCCACCCAAGTTCTCCTAGGCTGAGAACTCCTCCTTTTCCTTTCATTTTCTACACTTTTTACATTTTCTTTTTATGCACTTTAGGTTTATGTTAGAGTGCTTGTTAGAAATCTTTCAAGACTTGTAACGAAGTTCTGCCGGATTATATCCAGGTTCTATTGTTTCAATTCTCCATTGTCATTTACTTTTTCTTTCTCTTTACTTATAATGAGTTTTAATCCTCTACCCATGGAGGAGTAGTTTCTTAATATCTTGCATGCGGTAATTCTAGATTAGGATTAATTTGAGGTTTTGCTCTTAATGATTATTCATGTATTGTTCCACCCCAAATTAATGATATAGCAATTGCAGGTTATTAGTTAAGGGTTAAATCTAGATTAATGAATCTTGACGATTGTAAGACTTATTAAACTATGATTAAGGAACTTTCGAGGAACTAATTAGATTTAATTAGGTTGTGCAATTGGTACTTAATTAATATGGGATTTTAATGCAGAGATCTTAGTTTTAATTCCTGTATTAACAAATGCTTAGGGAACTGACGATCGTAGTTTCTAAATGAATTGCAAATTGGTTAGAGATTTTAACCAATAAACAACATCCTATTTTATGAATAATAAATTAAGAACCGATGAAAATTAATCCTTGATTTAGAAAAACCGTATGCAGGATATTGCTTTTATCATTGTTGACTTATTCTCATTTTATTCTTGATTTTACTTTCATCAAACCAAACCCCCCAATTTAGTTAAAACTTATAATTAGTTCTAAATTGCTTCCTTGAGAGACGACCTAGGTTAACCCCTTTGCTACCTTTTTGGGGTTTTCTTAGTTTCTAAATTATTATTTGATCGCACACTAAAATCTAACGATGTTTTGGTGAGCTTCACAAACCTTAACTCTTCATAATCTCATCTCTAGAAATCACCCTTCATTTCCCTAAGCAAGAACCTTCATCCATCACCTTGACAAATCACTATGATAGCCAAGAACACCGGTCACAAGACTTTCAGAGTTTTTGCGAAATTTGAAAAGAATTAGTCTCCAAGTGGGTAACCGAATTATCCACTTTCTATGTGGTTTTGAAAAGCCCTAGCTAACTGTTTACTTGTACGTAGTAAACAATGCTCACTAGGTTGTTTTTTGCTTTGGTTGGGTTACTTTTAGCCCCTATTTTTAGCTTGGCAAATATTTCTTACTTGACCATTTTGAAAATCGTGTTGTTACTATCTCATTTTGCAAATTTAGAGCCGTGCGTGATCAAGGAAGCATATATATACAAATGCTATTGTATCTGGCAGTTAAGGCAGTAATAAGCTAGGAGGAGTATACATGTAAGCATAATCAAGGTCCAACATATAATTACACCTTGCTTATTAATAAGTAGTTACACAAACAATTATCGAGAGTCATAGATCATGATACAAAATATCTATCATCCTATCGTGAACGCCTTCACCTTGTTCCGACCGAGAAATGTTCCGTTGCGGTCGTTCGTCGCCTACCACGCATCTCGCTCGTCGATCCATTCGTTCTGCACACCTGGACCCATAAGGAGTGGGGGTGAGACCGCTTTGTTCTCAATGGGTTCCTCGCGTTATCTATCGTTCCTTTCTCCGTTATCTTCCAGGCCACTCAAGAGATCTCTAGGTGTCATGCATACTACTACCCCTACTGATTATTATCTTCGTCTAGGTCCTGAATGGCTTTACCTATATTACTATGTGACTGGGATTACTAATCTTGTCATTACTTAGGCTTCGTGCTCATTAACTTGACGTTACTGCTAAAGACATAATAGTTGTCTCGAGACACTCCCTTGACGATACATAATGCATAAACATATATAAATTCATACATACTGGCATACATACATACATTCATTCATATTCTCATACATTCAATCTCTTAATCATGCGTATGACTATATAGTGCATGAGGGAATCTGGGAAATATCTTACGCATACCGGCTCACCCGGGTTAGCGTCCTTCTTCTTTTAGTCCTTCCACCCATGTAACCGTGGCCTCGGTTACAACCTCCTTCTATTCCCTATCATGATGAACCGGCAGCGCTCTAACCAGAGTGGTAGCTAACCACGTTAGGCTCATAGGAGATAAATCATCATCATGATAGTTACCACCACCCCCTTACCGGGATGGCGAGGGACCGGCCCTTTGCCGCGATCAGGCGTGGACTCGTTTCTCTTTACTTTAGTCTTAGTTCTTTACTTTTGGGGTCCCCCTATCTTTCTTACAAGACTGTTCCCATTCTTTTTACTTCCATAATCAGGTCTCTCTACCGGTGTCGTTCTTACCAATCCAGCGTACAGAATTGGTGAGGGGCGTGTCTGTAAGACGTGCCAAGAGAATGGGATCTTCCTAGTCATATAACTATTGACTCTAACTAAGGCCGGCCGCATCCTTGGCGATTGGGGCCTTAGTTCTCTGCTTTATTTCCTAGGGTTCAATTATGCACCTTTAAATTTACATGAATACCTCTAGTGATCTAGGGTCATCCTAACTCCTATGATGGCCATTCCTCATGATCCATGCTCTTGTTACACAAAGGTACACATAACTATGCATGATGGATCCCATAGAACCTTTAAAAATACAAGTTTTTAGTGAGCATTCGAATGAATAGGGTTTTCGTATTCGATTGATTCTTTCATTCGAATCCCTTGAGAATTCAATCGATTGAAATCCTTCTCGGGCTTTCATTCTATTGAAACCTCATGCATTTGACTGAAATCCCAAGAGTTTTCATTCGAATCCCTTGGGAATTCAATCGAATCCCACAGTAAAAAAATCACCCCAGAGAGTGACTTCTCCAGGGGTTTTCTTTACGTAACATTTTCGTTTCCACAGTAATCCAATGAGTACAGTTATGATCTCCAATCATCAAAATCTAACCTTCATATTATTTCCTATGGTTTGTACAAAATAGTTTTTCATTCAAATACACAGAAATGCATATAAACAGTCATAAAATAAACCACATAGACAGTGGGCTTAGAGTTATCCACCTCGAAACGAATTTCCGAATCGATAGAAATGAAGAGAAAAATATCCTCTTCGCGTGGGTGTACTCATCCTATTTTTCTAGAGTCCGACAGCGCTTTCGCGATGTGCACGAACGGGACAAAATAAAGAAAAGAACGATGCAGCTAATGAAGCAAATTGCTTCAGAAGGGAAAATGAAGCACCAATGCTTCAGGGCTTGCTCTTTATAGGCAATTCAAAGACAAGCACTGTGCTTGATATTTTCTAACTTTTATTATTATATTATATATAATATATTTAATTATATATGTATAACATATACATTTATATGCTGCTGCTTTTTGATTTGGGAAGGGGGTTGTACGTCCCGGGGGAACAAATCCATATATATATATATATGTTATTATTATTATTATATATATTATTTACGTATATACATATATACATATATATTCCTTTGCCTTTGTTTCTGTTTCAGGGGAAAGGGGATGTACGCCCAGGGGCGTAATATATATATATATATATATATATATATATATATATTATATTTTATTATTATATTATATAATTATGGTTACATACATTGCATCCGTTTCCAATTCTTTTGCTGTCAGGGGGATGCACGGAAGAGGGGCATGTATTTTACTATCATTGTTATTATTACATGTTTGGGGAGATGCATCCCGACCACATGATCGATTTTGATCATGTTTGATCGCGTTTGGATCATAATCGTTTGTGTACGGTTGTTCCAAAAATATTTCGGACATACCGTTGTGATTCCTTAATTTTTCGTGTTAATATTTTAATTTTTGCCGAGACATTCTTTAATTTATTTTCATATTAGGTATTTCACGGACTCCCTTGAGCCATAATTAAATCTCGATGATGATGAAAATTGTAACAACCCGACTTTTCCCTTCATTTGAAATGTCACATAATAAATAATTAAAAATATAATAAGAAGGAAAAGGTGAGATAAAAATAAAATAAAATTCAAATATTAATTTTATTTCTATAATATTAATTAAAAAATAATAATTCTGCGATCTCGTGGCGTCCGGTGACGTTTGGATCGAAATTAGGGTTTTATCGTAATTTAATCACGACTCACAAGAGTCTGTAAATTACATTAATATGAAAATAAATTCAAGAATATTCCAACTAACATTTAAATATTGATAAGGAAAATTAATAGGTCACAACGGTATGTCCGAAATATTTTTAGGACTTCCGTACATAAATAGTTAATGAGTGAACATGACCGAAAACACACTAAGGGTAAAATAGGAATTTTGGATGCCCAAGGCCACTAAAGGACCCACGGCAGCCCTCATACCCGAAACACACACACACACATACACTCCAAAGTTCTTTCATTTTTCATTTCTCCAAAGTTTCCTAAACCTAAAGCCATTCCAAGCTTCACCAAAGTTCATCCATCATCATCATCTTTGCTTTCCATCATCATAATTCACTCCTAAGCACATAAAGAAGATAAGTAAGAGTAGTTGGTGAGTTTCTCATCACTTGGTAAAAAGCCAAGCTTCCATAACCTAGGTTTTCCTAATTATGCCAAGGTTGCCATTTTAGGTCAAGAAGATTCAAGCAAGCAAGCAAGCCTTGATTTCATCCTTTCTCAGCGTCAAGAAGCTCTTTAGCAAGTGGGTAACTCTAGTTCCTCACCTCTTGATGGTGAATGAGTGTTTATGTGATTATGTGCTTGGGTGTGAGATTTATTGATTATATGATGAAATATGTTAGAAATGATGCTAGGCTTAGGAAGATAATTCTGAAGGGTCCTGCGACCTGGATTAGATAGGATTATTATGTGTGGTGAAACACCCTAGCTAACTGTTTACCCGTACGTAGTAAACAAAGCTCACTAGGTTGTTGTCTACCTGGTCGGAATACTTTAGTCCATAGTTACTTTTTGAAAATAGTTGTTGCTTAATAAAATAAGGACCCATTTTAAACTTTTGCTTATATCACATTAGTACTAAAATAGAGCCATGCGTTGGAATTAAACAAATATAACAAAGCGTATAACATTATCATAATTAGCATCAGTAATATACATCCAGTAGGTCCACCATACAAAGTCACACCATTGTATACATATTAAGTACAATATACATCACATATACATAAACTGTAATACTGAATACATAAGTCAGAATACATCCCATCAAAAGACAAGGACTACTGGAATGCTACTCAGTAAGCCCTTGGCAAAATGTAAACATCTATCTATCTCC
>QANU01065294.1:8933-23579 GCA_003254905.1 Nissolia schottii | reverse complement strand
TTTCCTCTTTAAGCTCTTTTCCAATTCTGCCATTTTCTCCATTCTTCATGGGATTATTCTTTATAAATTATGCTTGCATCCATTATTCAAAATATATTAATATCCTACAAAATAAAGGGAATTCATTAGATAATTCGTTTAAAAACATAACAGATAAGTGCCATTTTGATATGTCAATTTTGTGTAAATTGGGCACTTATCATTTAACAAAGGAAACATGTGATCTTTTCATGCGCGAAAGCGATGACAAGTTAAGAACTGGTGGCGGGCAGTCAATGAAATGATGATTCTGTGTAAAGAGTAACTGGATGCATGAAACTATGATATGATTCAATTCCCAACAAGCTTCCGGATCTACCTCTGATTTGTTGCCTATTTACTTTTATGTTGTTTATTTATTTATTTAAACTATCAACAAATTTACCAAACCTTCACTTCATTGTTTAATTAACTAAACTCAATAATGGTAATTTAGCAACTCTCTGTGGATTCGACTATACCCGACTATACTGCAATTGGATCTCTTGTGGATCTGAAAGCCGTAAAGAAGGATATATTATTTTGAAACGACTCAAAGTTCAAATTAAGCTTCTGACAAAAGCATTGAACAAACACGTAGATTTGGCTTTCATCAAAATTGGCACCGTTGCTGGGGAGTTGCGTCAAAACTACATAGTTGAGTTTTATTTAGTTAAACAATTGTGAATATTTGTAAAATATTGTATAGTTCTTATTTTGTCATTTTGTGAACTATCTTGTTCTAATCTTATTGGCTAGTGTGAAATTTTCTTTAGCTCTTGTGAGGTAAGGCTTCTAAAGATCAATTATTATTTGACCCTGAGATTGAAGCTACTTCAAGGAAAAATAGTAAAAAGAAGAAAAAGCAACTGGCCAAACAAAGAATGGAGCAAGAAGCAACTTCATCATCAACCTCTTCAAGAACCAACCAAGAAGAAGACATGGCTAATAACACTGGAGCTGGTGATAACACGGGAGCTGGTGCCAATACAGGAGCCAGTGATAACAGGGGTTTTGTAAACTTTACCCCTAGGAACATCATTAGAATGAGCAGAACCACTGGAGCTCAACGATCACCTCAGATGCAACCTGCCTGGTACAATTATTGTATGCTAACCCGTTTGCAGGTTTGGATCATGAGGATCCTTATGCTCATTTGACAAAGTTCTGCGAACTCTGTGGGACCGTCGGAATGTTGGAAGCTGACAAAGAATCTATCTTTTTGAGGATGTTTCCCCTGATGCTAATCGAAAAAGCTAAAGAGTGGTTGCTAGATCAACCACAACATATTTGTCTAACTGGGATCAACTAGAGGAGAAATTCTGTGCGAGGTATTTCTCTCAGTCCAAATTTATGGATTTAAAAACCGCAATTTCTACTTTTGTGCAGGCACCTGAAGAAAGTCTTTGTGAGTCCTGGGAGAGGTATAAATCCATGCTGAGGAAATGCCCTAATCATGGGTTCGACGCGCGGACGTAAATTCATATCTTCAGAAACGGACTCCAACAACAGCACAAACTTATGCTTGATGCTGCAGCTAGTGGGCAGATAATGTCCAAAACTCTCGAAGAAGCAATCACCATCATTGATTCCATGGCCTTGACGGATCAACAAGGCCAATACCACAGAGGACCTAAAAGAGGAGGCATGCTTGAACTAGGCACAAATGATGCAATACTCGCTCAAAACAAGCAACTCCAACAACAAATAGACGAAGTGAAGAAGACCTTAAGCGAGCTGCCGAAGAAAATCAGAGAAGCTCGAGATTCGAAAAGGCAGCAGGTATTTCAATGTAATATTTGTAATGGTGATCACCCGTCTACTTGTTGTAATTTTAGGGAAAAAGAAGTCCATTATTTGGATAACCAGCAAAGGCTGCCCTATCCAAATAATTTTCAACGGGGGACAAATCAACAGTCATGGAGCCAAGAGGCAGGACCTTCATTTAATAAAGTTCCGCAACAGCCATACCAACCACCCCGCCCATAGCAGAATGAGCCACTAGTTTATCCAAATTCCAAGATAGAGGAGACATGGAATCAGTTTATGCAACAAACAATGATTAATCAAAAGAACAATGACACCACTATACGGAATTTGGAAATACAACTGGGACAACTGGCCACTGATATAGCGAATTTGAAGAAAAGTAGATTCACGACCAATCCGGAGTTAAACCCAAAAGACTCTTATCATGGAAGGAGGTCTGGTGATGAAGAAGAGAACTAAAAGGAAAAAGGCGTCGAGCTAACGACGTAAAACAAGCGCTTCCTGGGAGACAACCCAGTGTTTTGTGAGTTTTATTATTTTAGTAGTTTATTAATTTTAAGGATAATTAATTTTAAGGTGTTAGAATATGTTTTTATGAAACATGGTGAAAAAGAATTAAAGGTTATCAAAATCTCGTAATTTGGTTTGAAATTTGAAAGTGCTAATCCTTTTCAGTTCACCTTACTTGAAGCACTTTGATTTTAAACCTAATGACAGATTTTAAACCTTTCAAACAATTGTCTGAGAAAGGTGCACATGATTTAATTTGACAGCAAGATTCTTAGCTGGTTTAGAAATGGAAAATTTTGAAGAATAGAATCTTTTCAAAAAGCACCTTAAGATCAATGATATGTTTTATTTTGAATCCATAAATCATTGTGGGAAATTCTGTCCACAATAAGCGGGAAATTCTATCCGCAGTAGTAGGAAATTCTTTCTACAAAAGGATTCAAAATAAAACCATGATCTCTCTAATGCTGCTACCTGGAAGAAAGGAAATTTTTGGATTGGTTTTGCAGGCCAGAGAACAACTAATGAAGTTTCCTAAAAGCAACAAAAGAGTGACATACTTCTAGAGGATGAAGAGCATGATTCTTCCAGAAAGATGAGCCTCTATCTCCTCAATATGTTGGAGCAAAAGTAGCCACACTACAAGGAGGCTACATCAAGTCAAGGAAACCCATTCACCATAAACAGGGAGCATTTTTAATTTTCTAGCATCTTAATTTTCTTTAATTAGCTTAATGTGTGCTTAAGACTTGTTTGTTTAAAAACAACTGAGTATTAGTTTATTTTACTTGGGATTTGATGCATGAACCAAATATAACAAATCATGGATTGAATTGTTTCAGAATCTATAATAGACCTTTGTGATTCATGCGTAGATACCATGAACATGTCAATATGCATATATCCACTTGTTTGCCTAAACATAACATTGAAAATTTTTTTAAATCAAGGAAATAAAACCTGACCCAAGTGAGGGAGTGAACCTATACACTTAGTGAGATAGAGAGAATCACCATTATTTTTGCACAATTGAATTTGTTTGAGTCTCTAATTCTAATAATTGTATGGAAGTAATAGGAAATGATCAAGGCATTCTGTTCATTAGAAATCAACCCACTTGGCCAAGTAAGCCTACCATAATTAGGAACATCCCTTGATAGCCCATTTGAGCCTAACATGAAAAATTTGTTGGTGTTTCATAATCCCTAAGCCTTAAAAGAAAAACAATGACTTCCCTTAATTTCTAAATTAAGAGAGCATTCAAAATTGGATTATGTGCAAAGATCCAAGTCAGGGGGAGATGAGGGTAAAACAAAAGTGGGAGCAAAAACATTGAATAAAAAAAAACATAATTAAGCAGAAAAAGAAGAAAAATCTTATTGCCAATCCAAAAACAAAAAGAAGAAAAAGAAAAAGGATTGAGGAAAAGAATAAGGAGAATAAAGGGGTAAGAAACAAAGTTGGAGAAAAGAAAACAGGCAACAACAAGGAATTGGTTTTCAAATGCTCTCTTAATTGGAAATATTGCATATCCAGAAAAACCAATTTTTCTTGTAGCCTGGCCCCATTACAACCCTTAAAAAGACCTTCTGTGATCCTTGCATGACCATACTCTTGGATTGAATTGTGAGACAGGTAACAAATTTAAATTGTTGTGATTCAATGGTGACAATGAGCGAAACACTCACCTGGAACTGGTCCACTGACCATTGTGCGAATAAAGAAAATTTCCTTAATGGACAAAACATTGGATAGTGTGATTTGTTTATGACATTCAAGTAATTGTTCATTTGATTATGGTTAAGGTTACTCTATGTTATCTCACAGGTCTCAAGCTTAAACCGTCTGAAATACTTCAATTTATTGCATTAACTAATTGTTTATACACATCGATCTCTTGTAAAATGATTTTATTGCCTCTTGTTTGAGGACAAACAAGGTCTTAAGTCAGGGGGAGTGATAAGTGCCCAATTTACGCAATTTTGACCTATTAAAATGGCACTTATTCGCTTATGTTTTAAAGAATTATCTAACATAAATCCCCAATTTTGTAGGTTTATAATATATTTTGAAGAATGGATGCAAACATAATTTATGAAGAACAATCCCTGAAGAATGGAGCAAAAGGGCAGAAAAGGAAAAAGGAGCAAAATGGCGAAATCAGGCATGAACCGCTCAGCGGTAAAAGAAGGTTCGCTCAGCGCACAAGGATAAGACCGCTCAGCGATTATACCTTGGCCGCTCAGCGATTATACCTTGGCCGCTCAGCGATTCTGCCACCGGAGCCACTTGCAGCTGCCACATTTATTGCGTCAACTGAAGCCAACCTGGAGGCGGCGCCGCCCTGCAAAAAGCTGCGAGAGCATTTATTACTCCGCGTGAAATGATTACACCGCTCAGCGATAACCCTAAGCCGCTCAGCGAATAAGCCTTTATCGCTCAGCGGTGGTACCTGTACCGCTGAGCGAAGCCACCCAAACTTTGCCTAGAAATAGAGGAGGTCGTGCATTCATTCAAATCATCTTCCATACACTCCCCTTCCCCACGAAATACTTCATTCTTTTACACTTTTTAGCATAGTTTAGGTTAGCAATAAAGAAGAAGCCGGTGAAGGAGCCAGGAGATCGAGGAAGCTTGGTGAACCGCTATCATGATAGCGTGATAAAGTGTTATGGTAAGCGTCCAACCTTGCCTATGAGATTCTCTTGTAAGATGGATTTCTAATCCTCTTGTTGTTGGGATTTTGATGAAATATTGTAGTATGATTGTATCCATGTAACTTTTGCATATGAATTTATCTATTTCTTATGATTCGCTTGAATGATTTTATGCTTAATGCTAGCTTTTGTTTAGTGTCTTGCTTCTTAATTTGGGACTTATTTGTATGAACGAAAGTTATATTAAGTAAGTCATAACCAGGTTAAGATCAATATTGTTATGCTAAGTTAGATTCTAGACTTGAACGTTGTGAACGAAAGTTATAATCATTAAAGTCGGAACTAAATCATTTCATCTGATCTTGTTTCCGTAACTGGAATAAAGGTTAGCCGTTTTAACATCTGGAATAACGCTAGCGTACTTTGTTAAGCTTGTGTGCGAAAGTGACCGTTTAACAAAGGAAACATGTGATCTTTTCATGCGCGAAAGCGATGACAAGTTAAGAACTGGTGGCGGGCAATCAATGAAATGATGATTCTGTGTAAAGAGTAACTGGATGCATGAAACTATGATATGATTCAATTCCCAACAAGCTTCCGGATCTACCTCTGATTTGTTGCCTATTTACTTTTATGTTGTTTATTTATTTATTTAAACTATCAACAAATTTACCAAACCTTCACTTCATTGTTTAATTAACTAAACTCAAGAATGGTAATTTTGTAACTCTCTGTGGATTCGACTATACCCGACTATACTGCAATTGGATCCCTTGTGGATCTGAAAGCCGTAAAGAAGGATATATTATTTTGAAACGACTGAAAGTTCAAATTAAGCTTCTGACAAAAGCATTGAACAAACACGTAGATTTGGCTTTCATCAGAACTCTTGATAACTATTTGTGTAATTACTTATTAATAAGCAATGTGTAATTATATGCTGGACCTTGGTTGTGCTTACATGTATAATTATACTTCTCCTAGCTTATTACCCCCTTAACTGTCAGATATGTTAGCGCTTGTATATATATGCTTCCTTGATCACGCATGGCTCTTAGTTTGTAAACTAATACAGTAAAAGAATGATTTTCAAAATGGTCCATATTTTCAAGTAAGAAATATTTGCCAAGTTAAAAATAGGGGCTAAAAGTAACCTAACCAAGGCAGAAAACAACCTAGTGAGCATTGTTTACTACGTTCGAGAAAACAGTTAGCTAGGGTGTTTCATACTACATCACTACTTTGGGATGTGCTTCTTTGATGCCACTAATTTGGGGCATTGATAAGTGCCAAATTTACACAAAATTGACATATCAAAATGGCACTTATCTGTTATGTTTTTAAACAAATTATCTAATTAATTTCCCATATTTTGTAGGATTTCTAATATATTTTGAAGATGGATGCAAGCAGTTTAATTAAAGAATAATCCCATGAAGAAAGGAAGAAAAGGGCAGAATTGGAAAAGAGCTTAAAAGAGAAGATTCTGGACGAGGCACCGCTCAGCGAGGAACTACACATCGCTTAGCGCTCAAGAGCAAATCGCTCAGCGGTATAACACTAATCGTTCAGCGAACTTAGGTCGGCAAGCATCTTGCACCGGCGCAATAAATGCGCCAGCTGGAGCCAACCTGGCGCCACCGTCCACGTCAGCGCTGTAACATCCCGACTTTGTCCTTCACCAAAACGTCGCATAATAAATAATTTCGACTATATTAATGAGGAAAAGAGGAAATAAAAATGAAATAAAATTCTAATATTAATTTTATCCCAGTAATATTAGTGAAACAGAGTAATTTGACGATCTCGTGACATCCGGTGACGTTTTGATCGAAATTAGGGTTTTATTATAATTTCTTTACGACTCACAGGAGTCTGTAAAATGTATTAATATGAAATTAAATGTAAGAATATGTCAGCTAAGATTTTAATATTAACCAGGGGAATTAATAGGTCACAACGGTATGCCCGGAATATTTTTAGGACGTCCGGACATAAACAATTAATGAATGAACATGACCATAAACACACTAAGGGCAAAATTGGAAAACTAATTATTGCCAAGGCATTAGAGCCCCACGGCCAGCCCCAAAACCGAAACACACCCATACAAACATTTCAAAGTTTCATTTTCTCTTCTAAGTTCCAAGACCTAAGTTCCATAAGCATCCATAACCATAACCATCCAAGCTTAACTATCTTTCTTTGCTTTTCATCATCATTAAACACTCTCAAGGCCATCAAGAAGACAAGCTAGTCTCAAGATTTAGAGTTCTCTTCAAGTGGAATCCAAGGAACCAAGCTCCAAAACCCTAATCTTCCATAACCTAGGGTTTTACTCTTTCTTGACAAAGAACTCAAGGAAGCTTCAAGTTCATCTTTCCATCATTCAAATTCATTTCTAAGCACCTAAGGAGGACAAGCAAGGATAGTTGGTGAGTTTTCATCCCTTGGTGACAAGCCAAGTTTCCACAATCCATAATTGCCCTAATTATGTCAAGATTTCATTTTAGGTCAAGAAGGCTTCAAACAAGCAAGCAAGGCTTGATTTCCTCTTCCTTCTAGCATCAACAAGTCCTTGAGGAAGTGGGTAACCCTAGTTCCTCACCTCTTTGATGGTGGCTAAGTGTTGTGTGATTGTATGTGTATGTATGTGAATTATGAGTTTATGGACATAATTGTTAGAAATGAGGTTAGGACTTAGGAAGACAATTCTGAAGGGTCTTGTGACCTGGATTAGATAGGATTATTGTGCTTGAATTATGTGTGAAACTCAAGTAGGTGCCATGGGAGAAAAGGGGAAGAAAATGGAAGAGAAGAGCAATTCGGTTTTCATGTCTCGCACAGGGGCCGCTGAGCGGGGTCTCAGGCGCCGCTGAGCGAGACAAGGCTTACGTGGAAAGTTAAAAGATATTTTTAAAATAAGGCGGTGGAAGAAAACTCGAGAAAGTTCAGCCGCTGAGCGATGAGGTTAGTACCGCTGAGCGATACCACCTCTATCGCTGAGCGGAGGAGCTCAAACCGCTGAGCGAACATCAGTTTTCGCTGAGCGGCTTGAGACTAAGGAAAGTTGATGGCACCCTCTTGAGGCTCATAGTATGGTATTTGATGCTGTAATGATGATTGATAGCTGAATTGGATGCACGTATATGCTGTATGTCATGAAATAGTATTGAACATGCATGTTATTTGTAATTTATGATGAAATCTGTGATATTCCATGCATTCATGAGACACCTAGTTAAAGACATGATAATAAACTCTGAGATAAGTAAAGATGCTGAAATGAACCATAGGGAAATCAGTATACCATGCTGCAGGTACTATTTATGCTGCTGAAACAGGGCCAATGCCCAATGCTGCTGAACAAGGGCCAATGCCCAATGCTGCTGAAACATGGCTATATGCCACATGCTGAAAAGGGCTAAATGCCCAATACTGAAAAGGCTATATGCCCATGCTGAAAAGGCCGTGATCACGTGAGCCACTATGATCCCACTTCAGGAGGTCGAGGCATCCTGAATGTGGAAGCCCGCCACAGGTGGTGTCGATATGGCATACCTGGAGGTGTGCGGTTACCACGCCTATGCATTGTCGAAAGGGGGCAAGCTTAGGTGGGGGTACAATATCCGCCCACTGTCGAGGGGTCCCGAGGGGGCACACGGCAGGTGGAAGCCCACCACAGGAAGGTCTAGACAGTGTCGGCCTATACTGGGGGTGCGAGGTTATTCCGTCATACTAGTGTCAACAGAGGACATTACTATGGTGGGAATAACACTTATTCTGTTATGCTGCTGTATACTGTTATTCTATTATGCTGCTGTATACTGCTATTCTGTTATGCTGCTGTTACTCTGTTATGCTGCTGTATTAGGTTATGCTGTTATTTTGTGATGCTGTTACATTCTGTTATGCTGGTACATTCGGTTAGGCATGTATAACTCTGTCATGTTGAAGCTGCTGACTAGGCTGAGTATATTCTGCTGATTCAGTTATGCTTACTCTGGTTAACTGTGTGATGCATACTCTGATGATTCTGTTATGCTGAATTGAATGCTGAATGTATTCTGAATATTCTGAATGTATAATTCTGCCGTTATGCCGTACCGTCAAGAGCACGCTCGAGACGGTTATGTATACTCACGAACTGTTAATCAGCACGAGAATGTAGTAAGCAAGAATAGTTCCCATGTCACATAATAATGCTGATAAAGCCGTTCAGATAGGCCAGATAATAAATTGGTAGGCTGTTTAGTATGTATGTTCACTTAGAGATCTCTGAGCGACCTGAAGTCCGACATAATCTGATACGAGACTCAGGAACTAAAGTTACTTCCACTAAGAACCTACCGTTCTCATTCCCACTGTTTTATGACTTCAGGTATCGAAGATGCTTCGTAGTCTGTGAATGCTGATAAGCCGCCGCAGCTCCACGAGCGGCCAAGATAGTAGATGAACTTAGAGAGCTGGATGCCAGGATGTTTGCCAAAGGCCTACTGAGTAGTATTCCAGTAGCCTTGTGTTTTGATGTTTTCGAATTCTGTAGACGATATTTCAATTTATGTACATGTTATGTGTAGCTTACTTATTGTATGTACAACTATGTGACAGATATGACGGACCACATGAATGTATAATGAATGCTTTAGTAATATACTGTTATACGCTTTGTTATATTGTTCTGTCTAACGCATGGCTCTATTTTAGTATTTATCCCATGTAAATGAAAAGGTTGAAAATTGGTCCTTACTTTCTTAAGCAACTATTTTCGAAAGATAACTATGGACTAGAGTATTCCGACCGAGTAGACAATAACCTAGTGAGCATTGTTTACTACGTACGGGTAAACAGTTAGCTAGGGTATTTCATTTGGTATCAGAGCAGTTTGGTCCAAGTGAGCCTGAGGACTGAGCTGCACTATGCTTTCGGGCATGATCACGGTGTACCTTCTTTGGAGTTGTATAGTCTGAATCTAGATACATTAACCTTTTTCGAGTTTGGCCAACCCGGAATGGTGTGAGTGTAACTACTCAGCTATGCTACCCTGAGAAATGATACACAACGACGCACTTACTTTGAAGATTGTTGCAGGTACAGTCAGAAAGGAGGCCCAGGCCTGGAGGGTGCTAGCAACTTCTTGAAGGGAAGGTAACCCCCGACTACGCCAAAGGCAAACGCCGTAGGTTTTGGAGTCATGGACGAAGGAGTAGTGGTTGAGAAGAAAAGTGCAGAAGCTGAGANCAATCCCTGAAGAATGGAGCAAAAGGGCAGAAAAGGAAAAAGGAGCAAAATGGCGAAATCAGGCATGAACCGCTCAGCGGTAAAAGAAGGTGCGACTGAGGAATGGCAAGGTGCGACTGAGGAATGGCAAGACCGAACTGAGCCTCATCTAGATCAGGAAGGAGTCCCTATTTTCGGACACTACTATATTGATGCAATTAAGAATGAGGACTTTTTTAAAGAGGAACCACGAGAGTTATAACGGCCATCTAAGTCAAAGACGGTGAAAGCCCTAGCCTCATGATTCGGCGACACAGTATTAACCAACTGGAAGTTGTGCCGGGAGCCAACTCTGGACAAATAACCATGGTAGACGGCAAGGACAAACCCCTGGAGGTAGGAAGACAAGCGCACAAGGAAGCGCAAACACTTAAATCCATAAGGGAGTCATTCCTAGCAGACCCTCAAATATTTACCACAGCCATTTTCCTATTTCTCCTGTTTCCCAAATTTTTCTCAATTCCATACCCTTTCTCACGATTCGCTCTTTAGAAGGGAGTGTGAACACTTGAACACGTAAGGAAATCAATTTTAGCAAGCCCTCGAATGCCTACAACGGTAACTTTCCCATTCCTCCAATTTCCTTAATCTTTCTTAGCTCAGTACCCCCTTTCTCTCAATTTGTTCTTTAGACAGGAGCGTTGGTTGTTAAAAAAATCTCTGTGGAAACTCTTTGGCAGATTTCTATCAGACGTACCCCAAGCATTTCTAGATTCCAAATCGTTACCACCCCGTACAGGTGCATTCGTACCCAAGAGTTAGGGATTGGGTTGAAACGACCATAAG
Organism: Nissolia schottii; assembly: GCA_003254905.1. Taxonomy (NCBI): domain Eukaryota; kingdom Viridiplantae; phylum Streptophyta; class Magnoliopsida; order Fabales; family Fabaceae; genus Nissolia; species Nissolia schottii. The sequence continues at coordinate 12,558 of QANU01065294.1, read as the reverse complement.
GCGAAGGCCAGCACTAATGTCACCCAGCTAATAAGACCCTTGTAATTCCTATTAGTAATTGGGGAAGTTCAAAAGGATAGTTGAGGATTCAAACCTCAAGCATCAAGATTCGCCATAACCAGAAACTGAGCTAAATGAAATCCCCAGTTACGCTAACCCTAGTCAGCCCCCAACATTGCAGGGAGATGATGCACAGAAGTATGTGGGCTTTGCGAAGGCCAGACCCCTACATTTGATAGACTTGTGGACCAGGAGGCAGCCATAGCTGGGTATAGGAGACAGAGCAGGTAGTTACCTTGACATTTAACAAATCGAGGTCGCAGCTAGAAAGTTGAGGGATGCAGCGGGAGCATGGTGGGACCCCCCAAACCTCTGTTAGGGAATAGAAAATCCAAATCATCGAAAGTCGGTTCATAAAGGTGGAGGTAGACAAGTATTGTCCTTAAAGATTACGAAAGTAGAAGTTGGAAGTGCAGGCGTTCGTAATTCGCATAGCTATGAGTGACTATACAATGAGGGCGGACAAGTGATAGATTTTGGAAATGTCAGCAAGAAATCTGACAGCAACCAGTCATAAGGAAAATGGAAGAGGGAGGAATTGAGCAGGGAAGTGTCTCGCAGGACTAAAGGAGAGAGAGACCTTTTCCAACCCTACAGAAAATAATTTTCGAAGATGTAGGAAGAGATGAGAAACTTAAGTGACTAAGACGAGTGTTAGAGTATACTCTATTAGGGAGGTAAAAAGTTGAGATACTAAGTTCGAAGGACACGTGGTGGAAAAGGCTTACTGAGTAAGTGTGGAAAAACAAGGGAGTTAAGAGAAGAGTATAGCAGAGAGTATGAAGATAAGGTGAGATATGGAAATAGAGTGAATCAGTTGTTAGGACGAGACATACATGGGAAAAACAAGGGAAAACATGAATAAAGATGTAAGTGAGAACATAAGTTTAAGGAGATGAAAGAAAGATAAGGAGGCTGAAATGTGAGAACCACGAATGTAACTCAGATCCCACCCAAAGATTAAGGTATGGGAGACATAGAAGAACTTGATATGGGAGAATTGAATATAGGAGACCTTGATTAGCTGTAGAGTGAAGACAAATAATGTCTAAGAAAGAGAACGAGTTACAGCCAGGAATAATGGGAATTCGGATGATGATAGGTAAGAGCCCTAGCCTAAGAGACAGAAGAATTGATGAAACTGTTGCGCAAGAGATTGGTTACAGCGCAAAGCCGACCGAACAGCTATACAGACAACCAAAGGAGACCGCTTGACGTCCAAAAGGGAGATCGTGTCTTGCTAAAAGTTACTCTGGCGATAGGTATTGAAAGGTCTTGACGATCAGGAAGCTGAACCCCCAATTGTTGGACCTTTCCAGACCCTGAAGTGCATTGGACTGGGAGCGTACGGAATAGTTTTCTGCCGAACCTAGCCAATCTTCATAATATCTTTCATATCTCTCAGTTACGCAAGTATTATGCATCTCCCAAGCATGTGTTTCAACCAGAACAGATACAGTTAAGAGAAGATTTATCCCTACCGCTCACGCCGTAACGAATCATTGATCATAAGAATTGCTAGACAAGGAATAAGGAGATTCCTATGGTATGAGTGGTATGGGCGAACGGGGAAGTAGAAGAGCAGACATGGGAGTTAGAAGTCAATATCTAGAAAGCCTATCCGGAGTATTTTGCGAGATATGGACTTATCCGTATCTTTCAATTTCGAGGACGAAATTTTTCGAAGGTGGGTGGAATGTAACATCCCGACTTTGTCCTTCACCAAAATGTCGCATAATAAATAATTTCGACTATATTAATGAGGAAAAGAGGAAATAAAAATGAAATAAAATTCTAATATTAATTTTATCCCAGTAATATTAGTGAAACAGAGTAATTTGACGATCTCGTGACGTCCGGTGACGTTTGGATCGAAATTAGGGTTTTATTATAATTTCTTTACGACTCACAGGAGTCTGTAAAATGTATTAATATGAAATTAAATGTAAGAATATGTCAGCTAATATTTTAATATTAACCAGGGGAATTAATAGGTCACAACGGTATGCCCGGAATATTTTTAGGACGTCCGGACATAAATAAGTAATGAACACATATGACCTAAAACTCACTAAGGGCAAAATAGGAAATATACATGGCCTAAATCCCCTAAATCACCCACGGCTGCCCTTCCCCCATGCCAAACCCAAACACACACACACAAAACACTCTAAACCTATTTCATTTCTTCTTCCAAAGTTCTAAGGCTTCAAGCTCCATAAGCATCAAAGTTCAACCATCATTTCTTGTTCTCATCATTATCAATCATTCTAAAATCAATCAAGAAGGCAAGCTAGCATCAAGGTTAGAAAGTTCTCTTCAAGTGGAAGCAAGATAACCAAGCTCCAAAACCCTAATCTTCCATAACCTAGGGTTTTACTCATTCTTGACAAAGAACCTCAAGGAAGCTTCAAGTTCACCTTTCCATTATTCAAATTCATTTCCAAGCATCTAAGGAGGACAAGCAAGGATAGTTGGTGAGTTTTCATATCTTGGTGACAAGCCAAGTTTCCATAATCCATAATTGCCCTAATTATGTAAAGATTTCATTTTAGGTCAAGAAGGCTTCAAACAAGCAAGCAAGGCTTGATTTCTTCTTCCTTCTAGCATCAACAAGTCCTTGAGGAAGTGGGTAACTCTAGTTCCTCACCTCATGATGGTGGATGAGTGCTTGTGTATGTTATGTGCTTATTTGCTTATGTATGTGATTTATGGAATATGTGATGAAATATGTTAGAATTGATGCTAGGTTTAGGAAGACAATTCTGAAGGGTCTTGTGACCTGGATTAGATGTCATTATTATGCTAGAACTATGTGTAAAACTCATGTAGGGTTCCATGGAAGAGAAGGGAAGAAAATGGAAGAGAATAGCAATTCGGTTTGCATGTCTCGAACAGGGGTCGCGGAGCGACGCCTCAGGCACCGCTGAGCGAGACAAGACTTACGTGGAAAGTTAAAAAGATATTTTTAAAGAAAGGCGGTGGAAGAAAATTCGGGAAAGTTTCAGCCGCTGGGCGAAAAGGTTAGTACTGCTGAGCGATACAACCTTTATCGCCAAGCGCTAAGGTTCAAACCGCTAAGCGAACTTCAGTTTTCGCTGAGCGGCTTGTGTAACATCCCGTATTTTTGCACGTTGAAAGGTTAACCGTGGATAGCCGAGGACGGCCGAAAAACGTTGAGGGAACGAAGGGAGTCGAGTAATACCTAAATCAATGGGTGAAGGAATAAATGAAAGAATAAACAAGTGAGGAAACGAATGAATAAATAAATGAACAAAGAATTAAAAAGAATTAATAAATAATTAAATAAATGAAGAAATAAACAAAGAGAAGGGAAAATGAATAAAAGAATAAATAAATAAATAGATAAAGGAATAAATGAACAAAGAAAAGAAGAAACAAGAAAATAATAATATAATAATAATAATAATACCTATATGAAGCTGCAAGCTTCAGGAAAGAAAAAGAAACGTGAGGGAGAGTGAGGAAGCTACAGGGAAAAGGAAAATTTACGTTTCACTGTGCACGGTTATAAATAACTTCGTAAATCTTCCGAAGTTACATT
>QANU01065292.1:0-41248 GCA_003254905.1 Nissolia schottii | reverse complement strand
ATTGTCATTTCTAACTGTCTATACATTAATTACACTTCCTGCCCTGTATCCACATGGCTGTAGGTATAAATTAACAGCAAGAATCAATTGATCTGCATACCTGGCCGTTTGAATTTTCATGATGAACCTTTTCCTCTAGCAAAAGACTCACTTTCTTGGCATTATCACTGTAAAGATCTTGAACTTGAAGCTCAGCTCCAGCTACGCGCCTTTTAGACAAATACACAAATTTTTGTCAAGAAAGTAACCGCCACTAGAAATAAAGAAAGAGTGAAGAATTGATAGTGTCACAAAAATTACTCTTCAAAGGAAAGCGTTGAAGAAACAAGTTGTGGTGGTATGAATGCAAAAGTTTCAGGATGGAGCTCCAATTCGCCAAGGAAAGAGTAATAATCATCAAGATGAAAATGATGATTAGTAGTGTTGGCATGATATTTAATTGGAGATAAAGACTCCACATAATTGCGGTAGGCGGTCTCCTGAGATGAAAAAACCAAAAGAATCATTATGTATGTGACACATTCATTAATTCATCAATCAATGATCAAACCTATGTAACATACATTAATTGCCAATGATATAAATGAAACAGAGTCAAGAGGGCACAACAATGAGAATTATTGAAAGTGAATAGGACTCTTACATGAGGAGGGGTTTCTGGTGAAGAAGGGGTTTTCATCTTGGAAGAAGGGTTAGAGAGGGGACACATTCTGAAGAGAAGAGGAAGAATGAGAGTGAGTGTGATGAAATGAGCGCGTTTTCTTTGCTTATATTTTTCTCTGCCGACCCTATATAAATGTTGCATGGCTTAACATTCAAAATTCAGTTCGTAACTAATGGTTATGGTTAGGCTTATCTTTCTTTTCTTGTTTTTATTATATTTCGTTTAGGGCCGACTTTTTATTTTTATAGAAAAAAAAGATGTTATATGCTCTTAAGTAGTGTGCTTAAAAATATCACTCAGCGGCTATTTAATTTTTTGGATATTGCATAAACTACTGCTCACATCTATATAACAACACCCCTTATCTACTACAACAAACTGAAAACATCCTTTATCTATGTAACAGAATTCTCTATTTCTTTTATTAATTATATAATTTTCTAACTTTCTCTTCGTAATCATCTATCTCTCTTAAGTGCATGTGTTTTTTTTTATTTTTTTAATTCTGCTCTTCAAGTGCTTTTAATCTCAAGGTGTGAAGGTAGGATTATTATCTTACAAGTTTAATACCTAACTTCGTCCTTATACTTCTTTACATATGTACCCAACCTAACAATTTTTTTTTTTTAATGTCAAGTTCAGGGACAAGGTTGGATATTAAACTTATTTTATTTTTATGAATAACAAGATTGAAGCTCAAAGTAAATTACACAAAATAATACACCATTGCCCCAACACAATAGCTAGGAAAGAGTTGTGCAATCATTGACAAGACATCGTATCAACTCATTTATTATTAGATGAGATCTCCATTAAAATGTGAGTTACATTAAAATTTTATTTAATGATAGATGAAGTGTGACTCAAAACATTATCCCACAAGAAATCAACTGACATAAAAGAAGCAAGCAAAGTAAGGATAGGGTTATTTAAGTTTAAAATTATTTTTTTGATAATAATTTTTGTGAAGTTTTATTTTAGTTAGCAGAAATTTCTCTCTGGTACAAAGAAATTCTCCTTGAAAAGAAAAGTATTAAAATAGTTTTCAAAGTTTATATGTTTAAAAAGAGATTAATTTTATGCACGTTTAGTATAAATAAATTTTACACTGTCATTCAATCATGTTGTGTTATATGTGAGACTTTTGAGATTATGTGATAACATATGAATTAAATGACGGTATAAAGTTATTTTACGTCGATAGTACACACGATTCGTCTCTGTTAAATATATTTTTTCTTTTAAAAAAAATTCATACAAACAGAACTTAACCTTATTATCAGGAAATGAAATAATAATTGGAAAAAAAAAAACCAGTATCAGGCCTCTTCCAATTTGTCAGCCAGATCTGCACTAGACTAGTGGTTTTCCCTATTATTTTTGGAAGCACTAGTGATTTATATTTTACTGTTTTGTGGGCTCTGAACTTCAATAGGTTCTTGGGCTGATCAAGATTTTTGCGGTTAATGACATATGTACGTACTTTCTTTTTTCTTCATTGGTTTTTAACGTACGTGAGTGAGCTGGACCTTTTGTCAGCCCAATAGAAAATGAAACCCAACCCATAAGTCATGTGGATTCTTCAAAACTATTTTAAAATTCCTAATGCCTGACCCAAACAAAAGTCCCAAAGAAAACCTAACCCAAGACCAAAAGTGAAAGAAAAATAGTATGTATACTCATTTAATGTGGGATGAGACTTCGTTGTGGTATCGGCTATGGAGAGTGGATTTTCTCATGTGAGACGAGTGTTTTTTGTTCTGAACAGTAATGTGACTTTCATTTTCAAAATCAACCTATGAAAGTACCAAGGCTTAACAAAGCGCAGCATGAACAAATATAGTCTCGTTAAAACCTTCTTAAAAAAAATCCAATGGAACAAACCCTCAATCAAACCATAAAGAGGGAGCACATGGAAAATGGGGAAGGGAAGGGGTTATCACATTTTGGTCCATGGTTTACAATTATCGACAAAATTGTTCCAAAATTTAATTTGTCACTGGCAATTAATTAAGCAAAGTATTTTATTCATTATATATCTCATCACAGAATTTTCGATGACATCGAACGGTATAATTTTTAATTAATTATGCATTACTGTTGAAAGATAATGAAAATTAATCGATAACGTAAAATTAATTAAATGGTGTGTTTAAATCACAAAACCATAAAAAAAAATTCAATTATCAACATTTTTTTTATAATGCCCTAAACCCTAATTTCCTTTATCTTTTCAAAAATTACTATCAACACACTTTTTGTTGATAATATTATTTAAAAATAAATAAAAAGTTAATATTATTGACTAAGGCAACAAAAATATTTTTTTAATATTCTTTCAAAAATATTTTGTCAAAAAATTCTATCAGTATGACTTTTATGACAAAACGCGTGCTTAATTGTTGACATAATAGCAAATCTGCCGATAAATTTTTCATAAGACAATATATTCCATGATTTTTGACGGAATTTTCTGTCATAAATCCTTAATAGTACGATATTATCATTGAAAATTTTCCGCCCATAAAATTGACAATAATTCAGGTGTTTTTTTTTTAATAATTGACAATAAAGTCTATCTCAGTTTTTCTTTGCTTATCCCTTGCCCCTCTCCCATTCTATCCCTCCATCAGGTTTTAAGGTAACAGAAATCAGAATAGGGAAGAATGAATTCTCAATTCAATATCAATGGCTAAGAGCCTTATATACAAGAAACAATGAGGTTACTTGTGGTGCAAGTAATATGAATAATTAACTAACTAACTCTAGTTAAAGATAATATAACTAACATATAACTAACTACTTAGTTAAGTTAACTGGTTGCTTGACCAATCATCCCTACTTGGATGATTAGTGTCATCTAATACCCCCCCACAAATTAGTGGATCCGGTGAGTTGAAAAATGTTGAGGAGTCCTAGTTTGCTGATTATACTCTGAAACAATGAAGGGCTAAGGGGTTTTGTGAGTATGTTAGCCAATTGCATGGAGGAGGAAATTGGCAACAAATGGTGAGGCCACTTTGAATTTTCTCGCGCACCAAGTGGCAATCAAGCTCAATATGCTTGATTCTCTCATGAAAGGTTGGATTGTGAGCAAACTTGTATGGCAGAGCTGTTGTCATAGAAAATTGCTGCAGGGGATGTAGTTTGAACACCAAAATCAGTGAGAAGGAACACTACATGAAAACAGTTCATTACCGTCGATTTTAATGTCAGTGTTACCGTCAGTTTTTTACGATACCGTTGGCATTAACGTCACGCGAGCACACGGTATAATTGTCGATGGTAATCATTTTACCGTCGAAAAATGACAACTGATGGTAATTACCAGCGGTATAAATCGACGTAAACCGGTTCACATTTGAGAAGATTTAAACCAGTTTACCGTCGGTTCAAGGTGAAGGTAATATAATAATATTTTATTGGTTTACCACCGTTGATCAACGCTGACAGTAAGTATATTAGTATTTTATTCCTTTACCGTCAGATATAACCGACAATAATAATTAAATATTTGTAAAAAATAAAATAAAATTTTAATTATTTTTTATTATTTATTTTAATAAATTACTATAAGTATATTAATAAATAATATTAATTAATTTATAAATATATAAAAATTTATATTTACTAACTAATTAAATATTTATTTAGTTAATTAATACTAAATATTTAATTTTTTTTATATGTTATGTTAGCAGATGTGGTGTGCGACATACATAAAAATTTATATTTAATAACTAATAAAATATTTATTTAGTTAATTAATACTAAATATTTAACTATTTAATCAAATGTTTATTTATTCATATGTTATGTGGTGGACGAAATATATTCCATTTATGTTTGGACGGTGGTGGGCGGTAGAATTTAAAGATGGACGACGCACATGTGAAAAATATGATTTCCTAAATAAGCTGCAACAGTCCAAAAAATTGTTTTGCAAAAAGAACATGACGCTCTTTATCGTGCGTGTCGGGGGAAATCTATCGAATTGTACTTCGAAGAGTCCAAATGGCTTGGACTCATGCGCGCGAGCCCAACTCTCTTCTCAACTCTTTTTACCAATACAACAACTACTAAAGGTATATAAACACTTAAAAGGTTTGTGATATAACCAATGTGGGACAAGAACTTTTGAAATACCAAAAAGTGAAACAGGTAGTTCACATAAGTTCACATCACCATGCTTTGCACCATGCTTTGCACTATACAACTACTATACACACACTATTGGCTGTGGTGGGTACCAAAGTGGTGGGAAGCAACGCCATTGTTTTCGCCATATGGTCTTTCATGTGCTATTATGGCAGCAGACTCGTCATGTACCATGGCGTTAAAGGAGGAATGGTTTTTGCCGCTGGAGCAGCCATAACTGTTGGTGGATTGTAATTATATCTCTACGCTTCATCTCACTAGCTAATACCACTCAATTTCACTTCATAAGTATCATAGTTTTGATTTTTAAATAGATTTCTAAATAAATGTATCTTGGTGTACATAATTTTGTTTAGATGTTTAGATATAATAATATATATAAAGATGTATGATAATAATGGTAGCGTTTAGTAATTTGTATGTTATAATAAACTGATATTTGTTTTATAACATGTATGCTAATTAACTATTCACTTTGGTACCCACCATTGCCAAGTACATGCCACTAAACGGTCATCAAGCTTCACATGTTATGTATTTCAAAAGTTTTCGTCCCACATTGGTTAAATCACAAACCTTTTAAGTGTTTATATACCTTTAGTATAGTTGTTGTGTTGGTAAAAAGAGTTGAGAAGGGAGCTGGGCTCGCGCGAATGAGTCCAAGCCATTTGGGCTCTTCGAAGTGCAAATTAATGGATTTGCCCCCTCCACGCACTCGATAAAGAGTGACCTAATTTTTTTGCAATATTATTTTTTTGACTGTAGCCATTTGGCCTCTACCAGTCGCCACGTGGTTGACCCGCAGTGGCGGAACCGTAGGTGGTGGCGCGATGGTGGACCTGGCGGTGGTTGAGCGGCGGTGTGAGGGTGAGAGAACAAGTAAGGGGAGAGGAGGACGAACGAAAGAGAGCAACAAGAAGAAGTGTGGAAGAACAGAAACAAAATTCGTTTAAGTGTTCGGATTTGAGACATTACCATCAGACATAACCGACGGTAATTGTTATAACCGATAGTAATAAGGGTGTACAAAAACACAACATTTTATTAAAACTATTACCGTCGGTAACCAAAATTGGCCGATGGTAACCAAAACACTGGCACTAATTTTTGGAGCCAAAATATTTTTGTTACCATCGACACAACATCACCAACGATAACTGCTAACGTGTGTCGTGAACACGTGGTTGTTTACAATTGGGGGTAATTTACCGTCTGCTACGTCCGACGGTAATCTATTTTATTTTCTTTAAATCAACATCTCAAATTTTTACCGGTGGTTGTTACTAGCGGTAAGATTTTTGACGGTAAGATCTTCCCACCAATAATTACCGTTGATGTTACTGTCGGATAGAGTTTCCGAAGGTAATCTGATGCCTCTTTCTCGATTATTTATGAGCGAACCGATTACCGTCGATACTATTTTATTTTCCGAAGGTATTACCGTCGGCTCATGTCTGATGGTAATGTTTGTACGGTAATAGTTAGCTTTCTAGTAGTGGAAACTTAGCCACTAAATTTCACCAGTAGTGGTCGCGAGGGCTCAATATTTAGCTTCATAGGAGGAGCGTGAGCTAGTGTTCTACTTCTTAGATTTCCAACTAATCAAGGAATCCCCAATATAGATGCAATAACCAATGTTTGATGACCGAGTATCAGGACCTCCTGCCCAGTTCACATTACTGTATGCTTTGAGTTGAATTGAGGAAGCTATAGATAAGAATAGTTTGACACCAAGAGTGCCTTTGATGTATTTAAGAACACGAAGTACAATCTGATGATGGGAGGATGTTAGAGCAGCTACGAATTGTGCAAATTGGTTGACAACATATGAAAGATCGGGTCTTGTGGTGGTAAGATAAATCAAATGACCAACAAGGCTCCTAAAGGAAGCAACATCAGATAAAGGATCACCTTCATCTTTGCTTAGGCTTTGAGAATTATCCATAGGAGTGGATAATGGTCTGCAACCATGCTATCTAGCATCAGCCAGAATCTCCAGGGCCTATTTCCTTTGAGTAAGAGAAATTCCAGATGAATTATGAGCAACCTCCAAACCAAGGAAGCACTTCAACTCTCCCAAGTCTTTGATTTAAAATTGGCTATCAAGGAAATCCTTCATGGAAGTAATTTCGGCCAAATCAATTCCTGCCAAAATCATATTATCTACATAAACTAGTAGAGCGGTAAAAGAAGTGGCAGTAGGCTTGAGAAAAAAGAGAGTGATTAGAGGCTGAATGGGAGAAGTCACATAAAGTAAGAACGGTGGATAATTTGGAGTACCATTGTCTATTGGCTTGCTTTAATCCATAGAGAGATTTTTGTAATAAACAAACTTGATTCTTGTGTGTTGTTGGATATCCTCAAGGCAATTTCATATATACCTCCTCATGCAACTCTCCATGAAGGAATGCATTATTGACATCAAGTTGATGAAGGAACCATACTTGGCAGCAACAATGGAAAGCAAGGGCCTAATGGTGGTCATCTAGGCAACAAGGCTGAATGTATCAAGATAGTCAACTCCATGAGTTTATGTATACCCTTTAGCAACCAAGCGAGCTTTGTATCGCTGAATGCTTCCATCTGATTTCAATTTCACCTTATAAACCCGCTTACATCCAATGTGGACCTTTCCTTTAGGCAAGTCTACCAATTTTCAAGTAGAATTTTGTTCCAATGTTGTTATCTCAACAACCATAGCCTCTTTCCTAAAAGCCATTTTAACAGCTTGAAAGTAGTATGAGGGCTCATAAATTATGGAAACAGTTAGTGTAAAATGCCTATGTGCAAGATATAAGGAATTATAAGAAATGACAGAACTGACGGGATAATAAGGCATTGGTACCTGTATTGCCATAATCAGTCGAAGATAGAATTTGTTTGTGGAAGGTAATAAATTGTAGTGGTAGTCCTGCAAATAGTTTGACTTGTGTTTAGGTCTTGTTGATTTTCTAATAGGAGGGCCAGCGCGTGCTGTGATGTTGGAGTTATCAGGTATAATATGTGTGATGGTGGATGGGATGATTGGATCATCAAGGGCCTCATGTGTGAAGAGAGGTAGAGGAATTGTGAGTGATTCTAGTGCAGAATTTGGTGTAATAGAGTGATAAACGAAAGAAATTTCATAAAAATAAACATTTCTGCTAATGAAAATTTCCTTATGTCTAACATCATTGATAAGTGCCAAATTTACACAATTTCACCTATTGAAATGGCACCTGTTTGCTTAAGTTTTAATGAATTATCTAACTAAATCCCCCACTTTTGTAGGATTTATAATATACTCTTAAAGATGGATGCAAGCATATTAATTAAGGACAATCCCACAAAGAATGAAGCAAAGAGCAAAAGAGGCAAAAGAAGAAAAAAGATAAAATCAGAAGTGAGGCCACTCAGCGGTAGCAACAGGCCGCTCAGCGCAGATTAGGACAAGTACCGCTGAGCGAGGTACCCAGGCCGCTCAGCGGTCATACCTACTGGAGCCACTTGCAGCCGCCAACAGGCTGGCGCCACCATGGAAAAGACGGTGCCGCCCTGCAAAAGCTGACGCCGCCGTGAAAAGACGGCGCCGCCCTGCAAAAACTGGCACCGCCACCAACTTACAGCTGCCGCATTTATTATGCCAGCCTTAGCAGCCGCCGGAAAAGACTAAATCGCTCAGCGATGGACCCTTTTCGCTCAGCGATTACTCCTTAATTGCTCAGCGAATGCTCTTGACCGCTGAGCGGACTTGGCAGAATTTGGCCTATAAATAGGAAGGCTGAGGCATTCATTCAAAGCATCCTTTCTACCATCTAATCTTCACTCTTTTACATTTCCTTTTGTACTTCAAATCTTAGGTTAGTTTAGTAACAAAGAGAAGGCCAGATACGGAGCCAAGAGTGATCAAGGAAGTACGGCGGTCGTTGTCATGACACCGTGAGAACGTGTCATGGTAAGCGTCCATCACCTTGCCTCTGAGATTCTCTTGTAAGATGGATTTCTAATCCTCTTGTTGTTGGGATTTTGATGAATATTGTAGTATGATTGTATCCATGAAACTTTTACATTATGAATCTATCAGTTTCTATGATTTGCTTGAATGATTTTATGCTTAATGCTTGTTTTAGCTTAGCTACCTAAAGCATGATTTTAGACTACATGGTTGGCGCGAAAGTGGTATCATAAGTTGTAACTAAATCAATTCATCTGGTAAACTTAATTGCTAGAAATAGAGTTAGAGTTATTAGTCATTTTAACATCTGGAATAATGCTGGTGTACTTTGTTAACGAAAATGATAGCATAACAAAGGAAACCTGACGATCTTTTCATGTGCGAAAGCGATGAACAAGTTAAGAACTGGTGGCGAGAAATCAATGAAATGATAATTCTGTTGTACTAAGTGAATGGATGCATGAATACGACTATACCCGACTATACTGCAATTGGATCCCTTGAGGATCTGAAAGCTATAAAGAAGGATATATATTAAACGACGAGAGGGTAAAAAGTTTTCAACAATCATACAGCAAGTGTCCCTTTGTGCCATGTTTATATCCAAGAAACAAAACACTTTCTTTCCCGGGGATCCAACTTAGTTCTATTTCTATGAAGCAAAAGCTAAGCAACCAAAAACTTTTAGATATGAAATGTCAGGGTCCTTCTTATGCAAGAAATTGTAGGGACACAAATTTGCTAAAGATGTAGAAGGTAGTCTATTGATTAAGAAAACAACATGACTAACAACAAAAGACCAAATAGAAGAAGACAAGTGAGCTTGAAAGAGTAGGGCTCTTGTAACATTAAGGGTGTGTTGGTGTTTGTGCTCAACTATGGCATTTTGTTGAGGATTTTTCACACAAGTTCTCTGGTGAACAATGCCCTTATCAGTATAGAACTGATGCAAGAGAAGCTCTGGGCCATTATTACTTCTGATTTGCTTAACAAAAATGCCAAATTGAGTGGAAACCATGGTGATGAAAGCCTTAACACATGGAGAGGCTTCAGACTTGGCCTTCAACAAATACACCCAAGTATATCGACTCAAATCATGTACAATTGTTAGAAAATATTTGTGTCCTTGTAAGGAAGGAATGGAAATAGACCCCCCAAATGTCTATATGGATCAAATCAAATATCACACTAGACTTGGAAACTTAAGCCATAGGGAAATGCTTTCTGTTTAGAACAGTGACAGACATTACAAGCAGTAGATGTAAAAGTAGATAGCACAAAAGAGTATTTATTATGTAAAATTGGCAACTTGTCTTTAGCTACATGACCAAATAGAAAATGCCACAAATCAAAGGATTCTGTAGAAATAGAATGAACATAATGGGAAAATTTGGGAAGTAGATTACATGGAATAGGACTATTTAAAATGTACAATCCACCTTCAACTCTAGCAACTCCAATCTCCTCTGAACTGTGAACTCCATATCAAGGCATCACTTGCTCACAACAATCAACTTAAATGAAAAGTTTGGCAAATAAAGTGCACTGGTAAGCCAAATCAAATCATTGAAGAAAATGGAGCTAGAGATGTAAGACATGATATGATTGCCATTGAAAAGGTTGATTCTAATAGGAGGATCAAGAGTTATATAAGAAGAGAACAATGCTTGGGAACAACAAATATGATCCATGGCACCAGAATCAAGTAACCATAAACCAATATCCATTGTACCTGAACTCGACGTTGCAGATGTGGAATTAGTCTGAGAAGTATTGAGAGAGGATAGATCCAGGGTGAAATTAATGCTAGCATGTTGGAGCAGAGTCAAAATGCTTTGATACTACTCAATAGTGAAGCCAAATTAGGCTTGAGGAGCATCATTAGTCGCAGCATTGGCACGAGGCTCAGCTTGAACAACCTTGGCTTTCTTAGTCGAATTCTTCGATTTGTATCTAAGGGGATATCCATGTTTCTTGTGACACTTATCAACCGTATGGCCACAATATCCACAATATGTGCATTTCTTAGAATTAGAATAGTTTGCCTTGCAAGTTATTGAATCAGAAAAATACTTCTTGGAAGAATCATGCTTCTGCTCATGAGACTGAGAGGAAAAATTCAGCAACATTTTTGTGTCTAAACTTGATTCGTAACAGAGTTGGCGCTTGTGTTGCACAACCAAAGAGAATATCTTGTTCAAATAAGGAAGCGGATTAACGAGAAGAACATGAGATCGAACAGTAGGACATGGTTCATTAAACCTTTCAAAAATTGAAAACCACGATCATCATCATGATGCTTCTTCATTGTAGGAAAAGCACAACAAGAACACATAGGAGCACACTTGCACACTGGCAAAGGACGAAAAACATCCAATTCATCCCAAATCATCTTGAGTTTAATGAAGAATTTCATCACAAAAAGATCACCTTGCCAGAGTGACGTTATTTCCTCCTGTAAATTCGCAGTACGAAACAGATCACCTTGGGAGAAACGTTCCTTGAGTTCTGTCTGGACATCACTAGCTTTGTCAAACCAAAGAATGCTCTGAGAAATTGATAAATCAAGAGAGCAAAGAAGCCACGATACACCATGTGATTGCAACATTCCCATGGTGAATGCAGTGAAAATCCAGGAGTTGATGTGATGAAATGGAGTTGTCCACAAATTGGAACTTGTTCTTGGACAAAAGAGCCAAATGCATGGCACAAGACTAGCCATGATAATTCGATCCAGTGAGTAAGGAAGAGACGAGAATCAATAAGGGATTCTCATTAGGATGAAGGTAATAAGAAGAAGACGGATCAAAAGGATCCGGAACCGCAACCAGTGACTGATCAACAACAATGATAGCCATGGGAATGGAGAAATCAAGAAAATTCTGAAGAATGAGAATGAAACCTGCAAGATCATCGATGAAGCCTTGAAGAAATCTTGAGAGAGCTCAAGATTGCTGAGAATTCGTGGTAAATGCTTTTTCCGTAGAGAAAAGCTTCAAGGATGATCTCGAGTTCGTGGAGAACAATACAGAATCCGAAGCTCCAAGAAGAAAGAGTTGTAGAGAGAGTTAGCAGAAGCAAAGAGAAGAAAATGATACCATAACAGAAATCATAAATGGAGGAATGAATTCTCAATTTAACAGCGATGGCTAAGAGCCTTATATACAAGATACAATGAGGTTACTTGTGGTGCAAGTAATCTGAATAACTACTAACTAACTCTAGTTAGGAAAAGAATAACTATCATATAACTAACTACTTTGTTAAGTTAACTAGATTAGGGTTTAGGGTTAACTAGTTGCTTGATCAACCATCCCTACTTTGATGATTGGTGTCATCTAATATAAGGTGTGGAACCTTGACCCCAAAAAAATAAGTTGCTTAATTATTTCTTGTAAGTTGTTGCATAATTTCAACGTAACTCAGTTTGGTAGGGAAAGATCACGTGTATTTAAACTTAATTTGAAATATCCATTCTCTTAATTAACAAACAAATCACATGTAATGTATGTGGATTAATTTGTGTAGTTTAGTAACATTTGAGAATTGAGGTGTTGTGTCTAAAGCTAGAGATATTATTTCAGTGATTTGGGGGTAGAAAACTGTGTTAAATCAAAGAAGATGGACATTTGGGGACTCTCATCAAAGCATATTATAAAAGATATTGGAGGTCTAAAAAGTAAAAGAAAAGAGAAAAGTTTTGTTATTTTGATGGCGTCACTCACATCTTTCCACCAACTCACGTGCATGCAACCAAAAAACCAAAAACACGAATTATATATGTAACACATACATATACATCTTTATGCCAAAATTATTTTTTCAATAATTGCGATTAAGATTATGTATAACACTGTATAAAAATGGGAAAACAATTTTAAATTATTAAAATTTCCTTCGTTACTGAAGGTTTACAAAAGTGTCAATACTACTTTGTATTTTAATGGTCATGGTTTACTTTTAAATTTAAAATAATAAATAATTAAAATTAATAAAACATGTGACTAACTTTTAACCACAGATAACTATAGGGTATTAATATCCTTGAATTTTGATGGAGCGCAAGAGACACACATATATATTTGTATCATAATTCGTGAAATTAAACTTTTCTTCAAAGTGCTAGTAAAACCGCTGTTACTTTTATAAATTATTTGTGAGAGAGAACCTAGTATGTATATTGGGTGTACAACATTGAATATTTTAAAATTTAGAATTACATGTCCATGCATGCACATGTACTCGTACGTAGTAAAACGCGAAAGTATATAGATTGTGTTCGCAACATATAAATAAGTATAACTTTGAATTTTAAATTTGTTGATGTGTACGTACGTAGCAATATGTATAATAATAAGATTAAAATGAAAAAGATAAAGTAGAAAGCATTATCAATGTATACGTTAGGAGTCGATGGTAATGCATGGAAGCACTTCCCAATGAGAGAATCGAATCAGTACTCTTCCCTCCCCTTTCTTTTTGCTTTCACAGCTTGCTACAGCCTTCTTTACCATTCCCCAAGAAAAATGGTGGGTGATTTTTGTTAGTTTTAAGATTTACTTTTCATTTTTATTTTTCTAGGGTTTCACTAGTTTTCTAACACTATAACCTAATTAAATTTAATAAAATTTAAAATTTATTATTTATATTAGTAAAATTTAATAATTAATATTTTATTTATAATTTATGTTATTAAAGAATTTAAATAATATTTTTATATTGAAGGTAAATATTTTTAAATATCACTCTATTTTTTCAATTTAATTGTCTAATTCCTGGACATCAACAAAATTAAGGGAAAAAAATATAAATGTTATTAAAAATAGTAAAAATTTATTTGAATAGACAGCGTTAGCCTTATTTTGAAAGACTTATATTTCGCTAATACATTTAATAACTATAATTAAATTAATAATAATAATAATAATAATAATAATAATAATAATAATTAATGTTATTGTACACTGTCATTCAATTATATATTGACATGGTAACAAAAGTTGTTGATTGTAGTACTCATTATCTCATAAGTCACTCATTTAACCACATGATTGTATGTCAGTGTATAGAAATTACGTTTTCCTTCTAATTTTTTTTATTGTTTGGGAGGTGTTGATTGTCGATCGTAACTATTCTCCCTTTAGAGTTTGAAGATTATCAAAGTGGACATGTACTTTTTAACAAAGTCTTTTTCCATACACATCACTAGAAATCAAACCCTAGATCAAATACTTAAGAGACCCAATCATCTATTACTGTGTTGTGTATTATTTTTTGTTTTCCCTCTAATATGCTCTTTATTCGCTATAGCTATAATTCCCCCCTCTATCTCACTTCCTTTAATTTTCATCTATAGAGAGAGAAGGGAAAAGGGTGGGAGAATATGCGATAATGAGGATGGAAAAGAACATGACAGCGAAAAAGCCATATCAGTGTAACGGAGGAGAGGGGGAAAATAAAAAGAAGAAAAAGAGAGAAAAAAGAAAGAAAAAAAAAGATGGTCAAAATTTGAACCTCGAAGACTTCTCTTCCATCATCATCAACTTCAACTATCTTTATCGAAACTCTACCAAGTTTTGCTCCTTTCTTTCTTTATTTCTTTGGTTTTTGAAACTATTATTCTTTCAATTCCAATCAACACACACACAAACACACTTTGGTCATCAATGAGAACCGTTTCTCTCTCGTTGAGTTGTGCAATAATTTGAACCAAACAAGGAAGTTCCTTGAAGTAATGGCCATTCCATGCAACTTTTACTTTTAACATGTACAAATTTTAATTACTACCCCTAGATCTTCAGCATCTGACATGCACGAGTGAGTGACCCTTTATATTTTTATTATATAAGATTTTGCTATAAGACACTTGTTAAAAAATCATTAAAAAAAAGTTTGTATTAAAAAACAAAATTTTCATGTATTTAATACATGAAAAGGGTTAAAAACCTAGTTTAAGTCTCTTAACAAGTATCCTCATAAAATATTCAAATTAAATATAACATTTAGCCAAAATCTTATCTCACCATCTTGTGTTATATCTTGATGTTCCATGGTTAGGTTAAAGGTGAGTGTGTTAAAAACTGTTGTGCAAACAAAGAATTAATATTTCAAACTGCTTGTTATTTGTATTACTTCTATAAACATATTTAAAGGGATATGACACATATACTGAAGTATTGGTTAAGAGAAAAATTAGGATTAACCATCAACTAATGTTCAAGGAACACCTTAAAATATCCCTTTAAATATAACCTTGAGTGGGTGTGTAGGGTTAATTCTTTTAAATATATATTGTAGCAAATAAGGAGCTGTCATGGATCTCATTTAGCGGCAGTTAAAATTTAAATGATAAACAATTGTAGATTTTTTTTAAAAAAAAATTATTAAGAGAAATGAATGGTCAAAATAAATTAAATTAAAATAAATAAATAAATATTTAATGTGAGAAAAAAATTAAAATTAAAGAATTAATGGGAAATTGAAAGAATAATTATAAATTTTTTTGATAATTGAAAGAATTTTATATCAAGATATATAGATAGATTATAGACTAGAAAAGAGCATCACATAATTAATAAGGTTATGTTATATTTATAATACTTTTGACTTACACCCAAAAGAAATTAAGCCTCAAGTACAAAAGAGGAATATTCAAAATTGAAAAAGCAGCACCGATTTTTACCCTATAGTTTTGTGACGACCCTTATAACTGCCGGGGCATGGCATGGTTGTGAAAGTATATAATGTTGAAAGTGAGACATGACCCCTCCTTGGCAATTAATTATTTTTAAATATAGGGATATAAGCTGGGCCACTACGCAATGGGGTCAACAATCTCGTATCTTAAGAGGTTTTTTTTACCTTGAAGTTTGAGGAATATTCATTTTGTCTGGTTGATTAAACAACGAATTTCGTTCCTTCTTATCCAATCCTCTCATGGATCAATAAACATCAAATTAAAGGAAAAAAGATTATAGGATGCACTTGGAGGCCATGCGGTGAACTTATAAGGTCTTAATTAAGGAGGACCATTTTGTTGTTGGTGGTGATTCTTTAATTTCCCTTCCACTTTCACTATAAGATGAGGCCGGGTCCAATTAATATTATACATATTCGCAGTCAAAAAGGTCTTTTTGCTATCATTTATGGACTACAAGGTTTTAAAGATAGGGAGGGAGGGCATGGGCTTTGCGGTGTTTAGAGGTTACAATGCATGCTAATTTACTTTATGTGGGGACAAAAAAGTGAAGCTTGACAAAGTTGAACAAACTAATTAAGCTACCTGGCTTAATTTTCATAATCAATTCTTTATTTTTTATTTTTAGGGTTTTGCTAACCGAAATGGTTATTTCATAATAAGATTTTTTCCTACTTTTAAATGTTACTTTAGATTTCTTAGATGCATTTTTAAATTAATGTATTCAAATGTGTTAATTTAAGATGCATCAAAAAATCAAAATTGACATTTAAAAGTAGATAGGAGGATGCCATTATAAAGAATCAAGAAAATAAAAGTTATCAGGATAAAAATTTATAATTTCAATGCAGTAACCACTTTAAAACTCTTAATGCTTAATTTCTTAAGGAGTACATTTGCATCGAAGTCCTTATTTATATTTTACGTGCATGATGAGATATGTCCAAGCAAAAGATAACTAATTAGTGACATGCATGCTTAGCAACTTCAAAAACCCTAATATATGGCCAATTTACCTTATATACCCTTTTACCATGCCTATTTACCATGCTTAATTGGCACTATAAAAGCCACCTCAACCCTCTTCACTCACCACCGCCCACAGCTCACACTGCCAATCTCTCTTTCAACTTTGTGGAAGCTACCTCACTCACTACCTTGAAATTCACTCTCCAAACTCCAGAGAGGTACATATCATATATATATCATCCCTATATATGCTCATTCATTTTTTTCCCCTTTCTCATTTTCTTCTCCCATGCATGCATTTCAATATTTTCACCATACATAAAACTCATCACATACATGCATATATCTGCCCCCTTTCCAAACCTTGCTAGCTCTAGCATTTTGCCACATTATACTATTATCATAATTAAATTGCAAAAATTAGATTTTAATAAGTTGTTATGTATAGCTGAGCCACTTAGTGAGAAACGAATTAGTTGTTGACGTAATATTATCACACTTGCATGGACTAAATAAAATAAAAATGTCATCATAAATTTATAATAAATAATAACAACTATATATATGTGTGTGTGGAATTTGGAAATTGTGTAGGGAAAATGAGCAGGCCAGGAGATTGGAACTGCAGGACATGCAACCACCTCAACTTCCAGAGGAGGGAGTCGTGCCAGCGCTGCGGGGAGCCGAGGGGTGCGGCCGCTGCCGACTTTGGCGGCGGCTTTGGCGGCGGAAGAGGCTCTTCCTCCTTTGGCTTCACCACCGGCCCTGACGTTCGTCCGGGAGATTGGTACTGCACCGTTGGAAACTGCGGGGCCCACAACTTCGCCAGCCGATCCAGCTGCTTCAAATGCGGCGCCCCCAAGGAGGAGTCCTCCGGAGGACGAGGAGGAGGATTCGACGCGGACATGCCTCGGATGAGACCCTTCAGTTTTGGCGGCGGCAGCTCCGCCCGCCCAGGATGGAAATCCGGTGACTGGATTTGTACCAGGTAACTAAAATACTATTTCTCGCAAAAATAGAAAAACTTAAGTTATAATGTTATATCTAACATTTCCTCATACAAAAGATATTGATTTGAAGAGTGAACAATGCACAAACCTCTCTTTCTTTTTTAGAAAAAGAAAATATTTTTTATTGGGTTTATTTTTAGTTTTATTTTTAAAAAAATAAAAATAAAAGTAATTTTGTGTCCGTAAATGAAACAGTGTTGATAATAAAATAAATTGGGCATGCAGGTCTGGATGCAACGAGCACAACTTTGCTAATAGAATGGAATGTTACCGATGCAATGCACCAAGGGACTCCAGTGGTGGCAGGTCTCCCTATTCATCGTAGAGTTTCTGGATATCATGTGGTAATTAATTCCACTCATCTATCTATATTATGCTGCCAGGCATATAATTAATATATTCGATATATTTTTTTATCATGCTTTTTAATATATATATTTTAGAAAAATTCTATGTGTATAATAAAATGGGTGTCAACATACAGCTAACGTATTATAATACGTAAAAATACTCATAATTAGTGGGTAAGTAAGAAGCAGTTATTTTATTAGTAATGGGTCATGGTGCATTTAAAACAGTGGTGGATGTACGTCGGTACAATATTTGGTGTATACGTAACACTACATATTTTTACGTATAATATATGTGTGTGTATCATGTATACTATAGTTAATTAGTTACATGCATTGATCCTTTCATCTGGTTAATTTTCAGGTTAATTTGCTGTCCAAGAAGAGAATTGAGATTGAGAAGCTATTCCTATTCCCCTAGTGATAGTTAACTTTTTTTGGTCAGCATATATCATCAAATATGCTACTTTTTCTTCATCAATATCTCATCATCCAGATATATCTATTTTTGCTTCTTTGATTATCTTCCAGCTAGGAAGCTTTAATTAATTAGGTGAATTATGATTTTGAGTTCTTGTGTGTTGGCAGCTGAGTAGTGTGTGTGACTCTCTGCAGCTAGCCCATATGTACTCCTTTTTTTCTTTCTTCTTCTTCTTTTTTTTTTAAAAATTTTAATTTTAAGTATCAACAATTTAATATCAGTGTTACTGTGTTTTGAGAGAGAAGGGGCTATATAGCTTCTAATTAGCCTCACTATCATGATTTGGTGGAAAAGGTGTTCTTAATTATTATATATATCCTCCGATCGAGGTGTTGAGAAAAGAAAAAAGATGGTCTCTTCTCTGTGCCCTTTCTTTCTTTCTCTCTTTAACTCTCAGAGCTACACACATATATATGGGACGTGGTGCAAGGAATAATTGAATCCCATATATATCCGCAGAGCAGTTTCTTTACTATAAGGACCACATTGGGATAAACATAAAAACCATCATATCATATATATAATAAATTAAGCTTATATGCTTGTACAAAATGATTTAAAGTTTGTGCAAAATTATTTAACTTTAATACCATAGCAATAAATTATGAGATTGAAATTAATTAAGAACACTTGAAATAGTTAAAATAGATGTATCTAAAGTCTGGGTTAAACCATAGACGAGAAAATTTTAAATTAGAATTTGAGGAGAGATTATTATTTTTATCCTATGTAATAGGTTCTTATGTTTTACTATTAATGGGCAACAAACACCTTATGCATAGGTAAGATAAGAGCAGAGGACTGAAACTCTCCGTATAACTGACAAACGCATACACAAAACCTTATAATAATACGTACTTGTGCTTAATAATAATAGTGATTGTAAATAATTAGGTGTAAAATATAAGTTTTGATTATTTTAACATTTAATTAATCTAAAATTTCATAAAATGCGATATTTACTTATGTTAATCTACACAAATTTTTTTACAATGTTACACTTTAAAATGAATTTACTTAGGCACTATTAACTTGAAGATTAAAGTAGATATCACTATAACTATAGTTCAAGCCAGCTTCAAAGCAAATTTTTAATTTATTTTTTATAGGGATTTCATTTTCACCCCACTCCAATTTTGCAAGAATAGAGTACTCTCTCACCATTTGAAAATATAACATTGGTCTTTCATCATATAAAATGGGAAACACATTAGTCATTTAGTTAACTTATCGTTCCCTGACTTGACAGAAATGAACATGTGGTGTGTTAAGTCATTGAGTTAGCTGTAACAATCCAAAAATTATGACCGGCACACAAGAGATTAGCTAGTTTTCTTATGAAAACCTTTAAAGTTGCATAATTTCATATAACATGCATTTCTTTAAATAAAACAAATAAAACTTTTCATAAATTAACTTGTTTTTCTTAAAAGAAAACTATTAAACTATTATATAAGATGTCCTTTGAGAGTAAAATACTGAAATAAACCATAGCTCCACTGCAAAGTGAAACTCACTAAGGATTCTAAAGCGCTAGATCTACTAAAGGAGAAGAGTGGAATCCAAATCCTCTATGTTATCTAAAACAACATTGATGAAGGATGGGTCATTGCTCAATGAATAACAGACCTCACGAAAACACGTGACATTTCATAAACACGATAGCAAGCAGAGGCATTATATACATAATATTAATCATGAAACATTATACATTTTATACTATTACATAAAACATTTAAACATAAATAACTGTGAGAGTTCTCTAAATAGACGGATCCTGATCAATATTCATCTATTTGTCATATTTTGAGAGAAGTTAATTTTAGTGTTGATTATTAATTAACTAAGTTAGGGGGTGGAATTCTTGTCAATTTTGTGGTTTTGGAGGACCCCCTTCCTGTGGGTATGCATGCAGCTTGTGTTCCAAGAAGAATTTATGGGTGCTATTCGCTTGAGATCGTAGTCTTTTGCTCTTTTTTGATGAATCGAAAGAATAATAGAGAAATGACAATGCTTAATGGCCCGACTGATTTTTTGTAAGAAGGCAACGAAATTAATGGCGTCTCACCAATTAGAAGTGGTTGAGAATGTTACATTGGAGAGAGAAAATATGATCAAATTGTCAAAACACAAATCAACTAGGTTCGCGCAATAGTTTTCGTATGTTGTTCTTGCAAATATTGTTCGGGCCATTAAGCATTTTTTATTTATTTATAGAAAAACAACAATGCTTGATAACTTGACTAATTTTTTGTAAGAGGGCAACGAAATTGGTGTCTTACCAATTAAGAGTGGTTGAGAATGTTACGTGGAAGAGAGAAAAATATTGTCAAAGTGTCAAAACGCAAATCAACTATGTTGCGCAGTAGTTTTTGTATGTCGTTCTTGTAAATTTCATTTGGGCCATTAAGCATTTTTCACAGAGAAAGTGCTTAACCATTGTTATGTTTTAATGTAAAAATTTCTTTTTTTTTTATTTTAAAAAATTAATAATATTTTAATTGATAAACATTAGTTTACGTTTCCAATATGATAATTTTATTATTTTGTTTTCTAAATAATATTATAATAATTTAGTGTTACGAAATTTGTCTTTTCAAAAACTAATTTAAAAAATTAGCGATTATTAGGAGATAGAAATTCTCTTTCAAATTAATTTTTTTTGAGGGTAAATTAATTAGTAACGTATTAAATTACTAATCACTAGATGGATTAAGAAAATATAAAAGGGGGATTATAATTAATCCATTCAAAAAGGTGAAAGTTTGCATTACTCTCATAATCATACTTATAACTATAATTACAATTACAATTATATTATTAGATAATACATGAGCTACAAATTAAGTCAAGGAACATTAGTATACCAACAACATGTCAAGAGACATTAAAGTCAAGAGTTGACTAGTTAAATATGTCCCATTATTTTGAAAAAATAGTCTTATAATTATAATTATAATCATAATATTAGATAATACATAAGTTACAAATTAAGTCAAGAAAGATTAGCATACCAAACAAAAATTTCAAGAAACATTAAAATCAAGAGTTGACTAGTTAAATATGTTCCCATTATTTAAATTTTGAATCCAAGATACATTGTTACAATTAACTGGAATTCCAACTTAACATTTTGGTCTCCAAACGTGTCTTTGTTATATATAAATACTAGAGGTTTACAAAGAGATCATAATGTGCCAGGTCGAGAAGATGGTGAAAAATGAAGCTTTGATCATTGCTCTTTCATGCCTCTTACTTGTGGCATTAACAATTGTTTCTGCAAATGTAGACAATTCAAATGTTCAAACTCTTAAACCACCAAATGGTAACAACGGTATGGTTAATATATACTCATGATTTTAGATTCAATTTTTCCCACAAATTTCTAAAGCCACTTATAAATGAATAAGGTGAAAATATAACTGTTCAATTTTGACTCTTTGTGTGTGTGTGTGTGAAGATTGTGAGGATTGCCATTATCCGCCATATAATTATTCATGCTGCTATGATGTTAAATGCTGCAAAGGAGGTTGCTGCCTTAAAGGATCGGAGAAGATTGAAGGGGACAATTTCAATTAAGTTATACTATACTTCCTTTTCACCCGTTCATATGCATAAATATTATATGCTGATAAATAATCATGCAAGTGATTTGAATTAGTGTTCTGCATTGTTTGTAAGGTTCAATACTTAGGGGGGAAAAGTTTGTATGGCTACATATGAATAAATTCATTTTTTTCAAAAAGTCAGTACGTTCTTATACTTAAAGAAATAGACACAAATATTTAAATTAAATAACATAAATATTGACAAAATTTCATCTATTTAAAGTGATTAAGTCTAACTTTTTTGTCATGTACAAGTTGGTGAACTACAAAAATCAAACACAGCAAGAAAATAAGAATTTGCGGTGGACAAGATTTTGCCGCATATTTGCTGTAAATCTGTTTTAGGTGGATTTTGTGGCAGAAATGTTTTGCGACAAAACATGCCTTTTTAAAAGAAAGTGTATATAGTTTGCTGCAAAAGAAAAGGAGAAAAAAAAGATTTTTTTAAAATCACAATAAGAATCTGACGGAACCAAAAAATATTTAAAAAAAATTGTATAATTCAGACATTATCCACCGCAAAACTTAAATGAAAAATAATTTAAAAGATAAGTTGCAACAAATTCAGCAAACCTTAAACCGTTCTTAAATAAAGGTTCCAACCGCAAACCATAAGAAAATATTATTTAGTGTTTCGTTGCAAACTAGCAATTTTTATTATAAATAAAATGATATTATAATTGTCAGTTCTATATATTTTCCATTCCTCACATCCACTTTACCCAAATACCCAACTCTAGCATAGCCATTGCCTATTTCCTCTGCCCCAAACCTTTAATATCTCTACCGGTAAAGGTGGAGGGAGTGGTGGTGCAAGAAGGTTGACTATCATATTCTTTGGTTGACTTCTACTTCGACAAACCATACTTATGTCTTCTATATTTGAAACAAATATAACATGTATATAACTGAAATGTCAATACTTAAAACATAATATGTATATAACTCAGTAAATGAAGAATATATATATATATTCAAACCTTATAAGACATAGCGTTCACCTCATTTTATCTGAAAGTTGAGGATCATCTTTCCCACTTTTGAATTCAACATCATCTTTGAATTCCACTTCTTCATCCTTAGTTATACAATTCCTTTCAAATAAATACCCACAATTATTTTAACTAAAAGTTGGTTCGGAAATTCATTTATATTAACTTCCCTTTAAGTAAAATGTAGATTGAATGAAGTTCGTGTCTCAATAACTATTCTTGAAGGGGTTCATTCAATTAATAAGCTTTTTTGGATACTTCCTCAGCCTTAATTTAGGTTCAATTACCCCTTTCCAAATTGATTTGCACTTTTCAGCACTACTAGAAAAACACTTATTAGCTACGGATATAATTTAACACAATTACCAATGGATTTTCTATATTTAATCCATTGGTAATGTCATTTCAATTCTTTGACCATGAATTTGACCATCATTAGCGTCGAATATATTATCCATAGAAATATCTACCAGTAACTCATGGCGCTAAGTGGTGATAACATACACTGCCAATAATTATTAAAATATAAATAAAAGAACTAATGAATTCCAGAGGATGTATTTGTCGGTACATGCTAAAAAAATCAAAGGCTAGGGTTAATTACATGGTTAGGGTTTAGGGTATTAAGGCAGGTACCTAAATCCTTAAAGAATTGAAGGACTCCTCAGTGCTTCCTTTGTGGTCACCGCCCGGTCTTGTAATCGTCATCATCGCGTTTGCACTTGACGACGAGAGCTTTACCGGACGACAACCACTTTCCCATGTCCTTTTGTTATTAGTGAGAGAGAGAAAGAGAGAGAGTGAGTATAATTACCCTTGTAGATCATTCTAATCGTCATATTTGATGTGTCAATAATATATGATCTCTCACCACTAATTTCTTTGTTGCTTATATCATATATAATCTCACATCTTCAATGAATGGTAAGAAAATCACATTTGATGTCCTCACACTTGACCTCACGAGCACAAGAATAGGGGGCGATAGAAGTTGAGATAAAACATAAGGATATGAATTTGAGATAACACAGATGGCTAGAATTATATTATTAAAGGATTACATGTGCACAATTCTGTATCACCAAGGTAGATGAACACATGTTATTCGTTTAGGGGTTAGGGTTTAGGGTTTGGGTATTACTGACAAATATATCCGTCTGTAATGAAACACAACACTTTGTTCAATAAAAATAGTGACGATAACATTGTACTGGCAAATGTATTTGTCGATATTCAAAATTCATTGGGTGGGATATTTCCTACACAAATTAAATGACATATTTCATTTATTTATGTTATTAGTGGATAGTAGAATATCACCAATGGATAAATCTGTCAGTAATTAGTTTTGACTTTAAATACTCGAATCTTCTTATTTTTCCTTATATTTTTTCATTTTCCTCATCTCTTTTCCCGAACTTTCCCCCTTATCTCTAGAATTCTCCACCTTTCCACAAACACACCACCACCAAGGTCACCACCACCACCCTACATCCCCCGCCACCACCGAGGCCACCTGTAACACCCTAGCTAACTGCATACCCTCGAGTAGTACGCAATGCTTACTANAGATATGGCGGACAAAAGTGGGACTTTGAGTGGACCTCTAGTTCCATCTCCACGTTTAGCTCCATGTTCAAAGGCACCTCCACCTCCATGGCCACCATGAGTAGATGATCTTGAAGATCACATTGCTCTCCTTGAAAGGATGTTTAGTTTGGAATTGCAGATAGCGAATCATTGGCCGCCAACAAATGGTCAAGAATCACCAACTTAATTTTTAGCAGTCTTTGGGTTCTACCATACGTGAGTCGACCAATCTGATTGACAATTACCCATTGTTAGAGATGATCAATTTTGCAGTAGTGAAGAATTCTCCACTACTAGTAGTTGATTAAATCAGTGGTAGAAGAGAATCATCTCTGCCATCAAATGATCAATTTAGCGGCAGTAGATAATCATTCCCTACCAGGAGAAGATGAAGTCTCTAGCTAGGAATAGATAATCATCCATTGTCTACATATGATCAAATTATGTTTTATTTATTAGTTGTAGGCTAGAGAATCCATTGTCTGCAAACATGATCAAGATAAATTTAGGATTTATGGTTTGTAATAAAGAATATTTTTTATGTTTTCAATTAATGTATTATGGTTATGATGATCAATTATAATATTTATTTTTATTTGTTTTTTAACTGACTATTTTATATGTGCTTTATTATTTCACTTTTTTTTCCTTAAATTTGTAGAGGTTTCGAACAGATACATCCACCACTTAAATAATAATATTGTTAAATTACAATGACACATCAGTGGATATATTCGTCGATAGTACATTCTCAAAGACATCATACCTGTGACATAATCGGCGAATATATTTGTTGCTACCTATCAACAGATAAGCTATCCGTCAATAATAAGTTAGCAACGAGCTAATTACCAACAGATAGTTTATAAAATTTGCCGGTATTTTGACAAAATCCATCAAAAAATTGCTAGAATAAAGTGTTTTTCTAGTAGTGCACGTAAGGTGGATAGTATATTTGTCTTGCATTTTGGACATCAATAAATGAGTCATACGTCTCATACCTTTTAGTATGGTTAATCTTGATTATTTTGTAGTGTGATTATGGTTACATATTAACAAGGTTTTTCTCTACCTTGTTGATTGTTGTTCTATGGGTGGCTTGGGGATCACTGTAATGGTGATCTTTAACCATTTTGCCCATTTTAAAGTAGTAAAATTGGGACTCTACTTATAAAAAAAAAGACATGTTACGTCTAGACGTCTTGGATCATTGCACTCACAATAGAACATCACAACCCTTTTCTTGAGATCAAAATGACTTTCTTCAAAGAGTTATTTTATGATCAATAAAATTCTCATTTCTCCACCGGATCCATATATAGTCAAAGTTCCTTTTCCCCTACGGAAAAGGATTTGGTGTTAAGATTCTTAATATGCCACTTAAAGAGTGTTTATTTTCTATTAGCTATGAATAAACTCAAATTCGTGGGTTGATAAGTAAAGGAGGAGTGGGGTTCAACCACTTTCTTAGTTAAAGCCAAGCTTCTTGGTTCCCAATCAAGAATGACTAGAATTTTTTTAAAGTACTAGTAATTGACATAGGATTCCAAGCTTTATGAACTTATGATATAACTTCATGGGTTTCCCCATTGACCTCCTGGTTACGTTTAAGTGCAACATTCATTGGTCAAAAGTTGCCACACTTCGTTAGTGTCTGCTACTACACTC
Source organism: Nissolia schottii (assembly GCA_003254905.1). Taxonomy (NCBI): domain Eukaryota; kingdom Viridiplantae; phylum Streptophyta; class Magnoliopsida; order Fabales; family Fabaceae; genus Nissolia; species Nissolia schottii. The sequence continues at coordinate 15,127 of QANU01065292.1, read as the reverse complement.
CATTATATAGCTTTTAACAAGATTCTTTTAAGTTCACTTTAGTCTAAGCTTTATGTTACTTCATATGCTTTGTTCAATCATGTGCTTTAGTGAAGTACCTCCCTCTCGCCTTGCTCAATCATGTGCTTTGGGGTTCCAACTAAAAGCAATTGGTTTAAGCCTTTTTCTTTTTAATGCCAGGTGGGGTTGAGGTAGATGCCTCTCCTAATAAATTTCTTTTAGACACACCACCAAGAATTGAATTATTAACCAAATGCTTAAATCGACTCAATCGTCTATCAATTCTTTTTTTAATTTTTCAGGAGGCGCTCATCGTCAACAACAATTAATCTCTCTTCGAAGTTTAGAGATCACCAAAGTGAAAATGTCTCTTTCAAAAATATTTTTTTTATACACACCGTATAAAATCAAATTTTTTATTAAATGCTTAAGGAACCAAACTATCTACCAGATATACTAAACTTTGTTGATATCATTTATCTACTCTGCTGAGCTTTATTGATGATGGTATGAGCCATTATCAGTACAACGATGCATATATTCTCCAATCATAATTTGGGGGTGGGTATTGCACGCACACATCATGTGAATGCTTAAAAATCAAAATCTCATTGTAATTAAGGATTGATTGATGAAATCTATGGAAGGGTATCTTAATTAAGTTCTATAATTTTTAAAAGGGTTTTATAAATGCATTTGTCAAGAAATTTACAATAAAAAAATTTAAGTATTTTTAATACATTTAATGCATTGAAAATTTTAAAAGCTTACAATTTTATTATAATATTTTTATTTTAAACTTCTTAACCAGTGTCATCATTTGTTTACAATTGTTTTAAGAGCACTTGTTAAATATGAAATAAAAAAATTTATTGAAATTATAAAAGTTTAAAACTTTTTTTATCAAGGACACTTGTTAGAAAAACTTAATTTTTTGTCTTTTTTAAAATAAAAAAAAAGTAAAAAAAAAAAGTAAAGTGTTAAACATTTAAGGATCTTATCATTTATATTTGAAAAATAATTATTCCACACCACAAGTGGTATTCAAGGAGATACTCTTTGTAGTTAGTTTGTTGGTTGCATGCCAATGTAACAAAGACAAGACCTACGAAAGACCCTTGCTCATGAAAGCACAACAAAAACATCTTTAATCATTAGGATTTGTAGTGTCAGTTGGGTCCCAAATACCATCAAAAACTAAAACTCTGGTTGTGAAAAAATCTTATACTGTGGCAGTCAAGGTTTAACAAAAACAAGAGAACTTTTTATCCAATTCAATGCACGAAAAAAACGAGATACACTTTCAAAAGCTTTAGTTTCCCCCTTTTCCTTTTCTTTTCAACCCAAGCTAGCATGTTTAAAGGTTTCCTTTATTCTTCCTCTGAGAAAAAAAAATGGCTTGAGCTTTGGTTTACAGGTCAAACTATATCTCTATCCCAAAGTTTAATACATATATTAATTGACATGTATTTTTTATGTGTCGCCTAGCAAACTAGGGAGATCTACATAATACCCAAGCCAAAATCAAAGAATATATATATATCATGGTGGGACTCTATTCAGTATTGGTAAACCTCTTTTGATATTTTTAAAGATCACACAATATTTCAAATCTAAAGTAAAGCATGCATGTATTCCAGCTAAAAGTTAAGTAAGGGGTGAAATCGGGTTAATTTGTTTCGGGTTTGAGTGAAAATGAATCTGAACCGATTAAATTTAATTTGATTAGTTTCGTTTTTTTTTTTTCAACAGATTTAATCAAGATCAGGTTGGTTTAATTTGGATTATTGGGTTGAAGTAAAAGGCTGAAGCGCAAATAATGATAATATACTTAAGCTTAATTGTGATATACATAATAACATGTGAATATAAATTTGTTAAACAAAATATAAACAAAGAAGATAAAAGTGACTCTTACTGCAAGCTAAAGTGCAAAACATTGAAACATTATAAATAAAAAGAACATTAGTTGATTGGGTTGAGTATTGGGGTAAAACGGGGTGAAAAATCATAAATCCAAAACTGAACCAATAATAATTTGCTTTATTTGATTTTGTTTTAAATTGAATCAATTGTACAAACTGAACTGATTCGTACCAATTACATTAGTTTGGTTTGTATGATTTTTGTGCTCGTTGGATTAACCCAATCTCTCTATCTCTATTTTTGTCAATGTTTTAAAGGAAATTGCCATCCTTTTTCTTTGATGGTAGCCCCGCCACTCTTTCTTTTTTATGTTTAGGATTTGTTTTATTCAAGTTATGTAAAAGTTTCTATAATAAGCTTCCAAATCCTTGTGGGGACTTCAATTGAATTCAATGAATTAATCCAATTTACAAGTGATTCTGCTTTAAACTGAATTGATCCATATCAATTACATTGGTTTGGTTTGGATGAATCTTTGGGTTCATTGGGTTAAGTAGTAGCAAAACCAGATAAGAAAGAAAAACATAGATTAGGGCTGACCCTTTTTTCTAATAAACTGTCATCAATAAATAAGCAAAAATCATAACCTAATTACAACAATAAAACTGGTAAAACAACACAACCTATTAACACAAACTATACCTAATAATACAATGAATGAAAAATATAATTCGGATAAATTAGAGATCTGACGTGCTCCCCTTTGCATACTCATGATTACTTATAATGTGTAACGAATAGCGTCCATGTTAAAGGGGGATTGACTTTGGTAAAAAAACAATCAAATTGGTATATTAATTCAATGTTTTTTCTTAAAGGTGCAGTTGGTCAGACATAATTTATGTCAGAAGAATTGAGAAGAGATGTCATTTGAGCTACTAGTTATCGACTATATTAATTCAACGCTTGTTGACGGATGATATTGTAGTTCCGGCAGATCATGAAATGATCCATAGCAAATAAGGTATGAAAACCAGCTAAGCAAGGTTTCTTTTTTTTTTGGTGGTCAGATAAGCAAGCTTATCATGGGGGCTTTGTATTGGATACACTAGATAGGATGGGCCACAATTGGGTCTTTTCGTTAGGCCATATTTGGGCCACATGCAGTGGATAACTTGTTCAATTTGCTTAGTTAGACCGTATAAAATAGGCTGCTGATAAAAACATTAAATAATAATATAAAAAAAACTATGTAAAATAAGCAATCGATATTTACAAAATAAATAATACAAAGAAAAGGTGGGATGTATTTTACCCTTGAACTAAGTCATGTGCACTTTACAAAGGTGCAAATGGACCTCTACATTTCATGGCATTGCAAATTGCAAGTCGATCCTGATATGAAAATTACTCTCAGCTTGAAGAAGAGGAGACAGGGGAGGGAAAACATGGGAAATGAAAGTATTTTGATCATATGAGAGTTGATTTTGACTAGTATAAAATGTCAAGATCAATTTGCACATTTTTTTAAAGTTAAGTAAAGTACACGTGATTTATAGTTTGTGATAAAAATACATTTATATGACTGGGTTGGTGAGGTGGTCGATGATCTGTTAACTAACAAGCATGAGATAAGTAAATTAATCTCCTATAAGAATGACCACACAAATTAATCTCCTCAGAAGAGCACTTGTTAGAAGGAAGTGTATATGTAATGTGAGTCAATACGGCACAATGTACATCATAGCAGTCTTAAGTGACATTAATTTGTCAACATACTTATAACTTATCACATTATTCTTATATGCTCAAGCAAAGCCAGTATAGTATAGGCACCTTCTAAGGAATTTTTAAGTACTACCAAGGCTCCCAGTTCATTTAGTATAGCATATTAAATAATGTTGTTGTCCTCTCAAACTTAGTCAATTCAAGTTATTCGATCTTTTCCCCGTGGATTCTAACATGGACCAACCACCTAGTTGGTCCAAATTCGTCCTAGTATTAAAAAAAATTTAATATTTAAAAATTAATATTAACCTCCCTTTCCCTTCCTCTCTCACTCCCTCAACTCCACCCTCTCTCCCCTCCCTCTCTCAAATCTATTGTCGCTCTCTCGGTCCAGATCTCTCTCTGTCAACTCACTCTCGATATGTTCTGTCTCTCTCAAGCTCACTCTCCTCGCGGCTTCAGAAGGCTGCTACCGCCACGGCAAGTTGCCCCCCTCTCTCAGATCTAGATCTGCCTCTCTCTCAACTCACCTTCTCTCTGTTTCCTTTTTTGTTTCTGGGTTTGATGTGTGTGTGTGTTTTGTGTTGTTTTGGGTGGTGGTGGGTTTGTGCTATGGTGGCTGAGTGGTGGTGATGAGGTGGTCCGGTGATGGTTGAGGGTGGTGGTGAGGTTGTCTCTCTCCCCTTCGCCGTCTGGTTGTTTGCATGTGTATGTTTAGCTTGGATTTTCTGTTCTATGTGAGTTTCTTTCTTTGTAGGTGGGTGAGGTTTGGTGGTGGAGGGTGGTGATGGTAGGGGTTGTTGATGGAGGATGGTGGTGGTGATGGTGGTGATTTTGGCCGTGTGGGGTGGTGATAGTGGATCATATCGGTGATTTGGTGTGAGGTAAGGGTTTTGCGGCTGTTGACGGCAGATTGGAGGGTGGAGGAGTCACCGGTGTTGAGGAAAAGTGAGGGGACATGGAAGGTGGTAGGAGAGAAAAAAGAGAGATGGTGATTGTAGAGGGTGGTGATGGTTGGGGGTTGTTGATGGAGGATGGTGGTGGTGGTGCTAGTGATAGGTGGCACCGACGCCGCCAATGTGGGCAGAGGTGGAGGAGGTGCAAGGGGTAGGACAAGATTAAAAAATTAAAAGGATGGAGAAGGATAAAATTAGCAAATGAAATAAAATATTATTAAAATATAAATAAAAATTAGTATATATTATTATATAATTATTTGTTAGATTTAATCTGAGCTATCCATTTGTGTTTTGGACGGCTAAGATTAATTTAAGGACCAATTTGGTCCGAGTGGTCCAAGTAACCACCCGGACCAAGTTACCCAACGCCCCCTTTTCCCATATTAAACAAGGTTTAGGATTTCAATATTATGAATATAGAAAAAAATCAACTGCTAAGAAGTTTGATTCTACAATTAAACCAACTTAAATTAAATTAATCAGAGTCTAATAGACTTTCGGATAATGGAAGTTTAGAATTTAGATCGAAAACACCAGCAGATGCACAATTAGTAAATTGTAGCATTCAAGGACGCAGAGATTCCAGAATTGAGAATATGAAAAAATGATGGTTGCAATGAGAGTTACCCTCAACAATGGTGGAAGATCAACTTCAGCTAGCATAGTAGCAAACATCAACCGTAAGTTCCTTCTATGAAAATTGAATGCAAAGGGTAAAACTATGCTTTATTCACACGAAATTTCAAGATTCAAATTCCACTCAAAAGCAAGAATTCAACAAGCAGGCAATCTAAAATTTGTTATTGCTTAGAGCTAGCTTGTGGGCAATACTGATACGACAGAACAACTCGGTAGCGCTCTGAAGATGCATCATCAATTCGTTCGTCCTACCCTTCGTAAACGGCAATGTAATAGTGCCTTATGAGAAGACCATCATGGGCCAGTTTGGAACTACTGTAATACTCAAAATAGTCAAAGGTAAGTTCAAGAAAAAGAGTCTCTACCAGCCCCCGACCCTAAGGCTTGATTGAAAAGGGTGTCAAGAACAAAGAAAGATAGTTGATTCTCGAGAAACAACAAATCCAGCCTTATGTTGGTGACCAACCAAGGTTTCGAGAAGAGGGTATCTTCCTCTGACCAATCTCCGTGGAAGTGCATCCAAAAGAGCTCAAATATGAAACAAGAATCCACCGGGACCACCTTTGCAAGCTCCTCCGGGGTAAGGTCAAGTGTTCAGAGTAACTACGCCAGACACTGGGTTCCAACTGCTCTATGTGGCAAACCAAAGTGTCTAAATCTAAGGTTGGCTTGGCTCGTTCGAGGAATTTGTTGCAGTGTATGAGCTTGTGCCACTGCATGTTTTGAAGCCTGGGGTTGTCATGGTGGAAGGGAACAATAGAAACAACTTTTGGTGTATAGGCATCATGGTTGAGACTGAGGGGATGAAAGGGTACCTTATAGAGGCAACATTCTCCCGATAAGGGTGGCTCTGCCCTCTCCAGCATACCCTTAATACCCTTAATAGCAATTATAACATCGTTATGGTTCATGTTTGCCATTTAGAAGACATAAAAAAATAGAGGTTAGTATTGTCTTTCTTAAAGAAAATTGAAAGTGGAGAAGGAGTGAAGATGCACAGGTAAGAGAATGAAGAAAGCTCTGATGCATTTCTATCTCATTCTTCTGTTCAGTGAAACCAAAGAAGTTCGAGTCTTAAATTTGAAAACTTTTTTTTTCAGCAAAGCATTATGATGCATTTCTTTTCTAAAGGAGATGGTACCTGATTCTTCTGTTATGGGAAGCTAATGAAACTCCAAGTCAAGCATTCAACATATCATAGCATTCACATTTTCTCAAGTAAGTCAAGCATTCAACATATCATAGCACATATAACATTGGATTATAGAATCTTTTCCAAAACTAGGATCATGCTAATAGAGTAGTAGTTTAAAAGAGATGGAACCAGAACTTCATAAGACCAAATATGTTGGTATTGGGAACATCATAAAGCTGCCAATAATATAACCAGAATCTACCCTAATACAGTCGAGCAATCAAAGCATTGAAAAGCTTAGATCTTTTTGGAACTTGCAGAGGTGCAGTATTGCAATGTTTATAACATTACTCTATTTATTTTATACAATTGCAACAGCCTTTCCCCATTAGATAAAATCAGCTATATGAATCAAAGAATCATTCAAGGATGCATAGATTGTAGAATTGCAAGAATATGAAAAAATAACAGTACCAAGTATCAATCATACATTTCTGCTACGAAATTCATATAAACGGGTAATTGTGAACAATTCACAAGAAATATCAAGATTCAAACTGTACTCAAAAAGCAAGATTCAAGTACAGTGTTAATTATTCTCTTTATAATTCAACAAGGCAGTAATCTAAATTTACTTTTGCGTAGCTTGCTGCACTACTTGTATGACAGAACAAACTGTCTGAACCAAGGAGAGAACAAGCAGTACGATTCCAGCAATGGACGCAGCAGCCTGCCAAGGAGTGTTGCCATAATCGCGCCTCAAAGTCGCCTTCAATTTATGCAAAGGATCTCTACAATAAGCATCCAAGTCCTTGCAAATACTAAGGTAATGTTTGCTATAATTCACATCGGTAATATCTTTCCCAAGACCATTGAACAGTTTTGCAACCGAATCGCCATCCCCCAGCTCATTCACCAGAATTCCCTTCCGAACAAGCTGATGCACATCACCGTCAGTGTTTATGAGGAAATCCAAGACACCAACATAGTCAGTGAAGTAGGACTCGAGAGGGTAGTGACATTGCTCCAACGCCATCAAGTTGCGAAACAGCCGCTCCGTCGAATCATCCACCATGATCTGAGGGATCTCGAGAACCTTTCCGGAGAATCTCAGGTCCAGCAAGCACTTGCTCTTCTTGTTCGCTTGAAACGTCACTCCCGCTTCCACCAACTCGGTGGCGCTCTGAAGTTGCATCACCGATTCGTTCGTCCTACCCATCCTAAACGGCAATGTCTCCAAAGGTTTCAAGTGAAAAGTTCTAAGCAGATCAGTAAAGTGCCCTATGTCACCACCACTATTATAAGCCAGTTCGGAACTATTGTAATCATTATAATAGTGAAAGGTAATTTCAAGAAAAGAGGGGACACTGCCAGTACCAGAGCTAATGGCTTGATCGAAAAGTTGGCCGAGAACAAAGAATGGAAGTTGATTCTCGAGCAACAACAAATCCAGGCTTATTTGGGTGATCAACCAAGGTTTCAAGAAGAGGGCATCATCCTCTGACCAATCTCCATAGAAGTCCCTCAAAAACAGCTCAAATATGAAACAAGAATCCACCAGGACCAACTTGACAAGCTCCTCCGGAGTGAGGTCAATTGTGTCCGAGTAACAACGCCGGACGCCGGGTTCCAACTGTTCTATGAGTCTTACCAGAGTGTCTAAATCCGAGGTAGAATTCATTCCTTCGAGGAACTTGTTGCAGTAGATGAGCTTGTGCCTGTGCATGTTTTGGAGCCTGGGGTTGTTGTTGCCGTGGTGGAAGGGACCAATGGAAACAACTTTTGGCGTGTAGGCATCATGGTTCAGCCTGCGGATGTGAGAGGGTACCTTATAGATGCAACATTCGCTGCTTACGGGTCGCCCTGCACTCCCCAGCATGTGCTGAATATCACTCATAGGCTCTGCACTCCCCAGCATGTGCTGAATATCACTCATAACATCGCCGTGATTCATGCTTGTTCTTCTAAAAGACAAAAATTGAATAAATAATAATAAACCGAAAGGTTGAAAGTGGGAAAGGACCAAGAGATTGTATCTTACTGTGGATGTACAGCGAAACTTCAAGTCCTAAATTTCAAGTCTTTTTGTAGAGAAGCAAGGCGAACTGATGTGGTAAACCAGAAGCAAATCCGGTGCTCTTGATATTTCTACATTCTTTTACTCTGATAGGATAGCTAGCCATGAATGAGACCAATGAGAGTGGCTTGATATTTCTATATTCTTTTATTCTGATAGGATAGCAATGAATGAGAACAATGAGAGTGGCTTGATATTTCTATATTCTTTTATTCTGATAGGATAGCAATGAACGAGAACAATGAGAGTGGCCTGAGAAACGATGTCCTTTAGATTTGAAGAGGAAATGAGAATGTTGGATTTTATCGTTGTGTCGGAGGTTGTGGTTACTGGTTGGTATTTATGTGAGGGGTCTTTGCAACTATAGTTACTACATCTACCTTACAAAATGTAATTATGTGACTCGTTATTTTTTTTTATTGACCAGTAGAAAAAATATTGAACATTAATGGGTTAGAGGTGAAATTGCGTTATTTGGACTCAGTTTACTAAAGACAATGCGCTGACTTATGTCATATTTATCATTATATAAGATTTTAATAAAATTTTTATTCTATTAAAATTATTATTCAATACTAAAAATGTAAGTTGATACCATGTTCAATGTTAAATAAATATAAATAATATATTTTTTTTTGGATGAGCAAGAAATTCAGGAGCACCTGATAGAGGTGTCAGTGTGAGAGTGAACAAAAGAATACTAGTGGCTGCAACGTAATTATGGTTTGTTTGGATTAAAAGATAAAAATGGGAGGGAAAAGTTGGTTCAAAAATTCCTTTCAAATCAATACCATCAATTATTTTAACTAAAAGTTGGTTCAAAAATTCATTTATATTAACTTCCCCTTAAGTAAAATATGGATTGAATGAAATTCGTGTCTCAATAACTATTCTTAAAGGGGTTCATTCAATTAATAAGCTTTTTTGATACCTTCTCGGCCTCAATTCAGATATAATTTACCGCAATTACCAATGGATTTTCTATATTTAATCCATTGGCAATGTCATTTCAATTCTTTAACCATGAATTTGACCATCATTAGCATCGAATATATTATCTATCTACCAGTAACTCATGGCGCTAAGTGGTGCCAACATATACTACCAATAATTATTAAAATATAAATAAAAAAAACTAGTGCATTTCAGAGGATGTATTTGCCGGTACATGCTAAAAAAAATCAAAGGCTAGGGTTAATGACGTGGTTAGGGTTTAGGGTACTAAGGCAGGTACCTAAATCCTTAAAGAATTAAAGGACTCCTCAGTGCTTCCTTTGCGGTCGTTGCCCGGTCTTGTCATCGTCATTGTCGCGTTTGCACTTGATGACCGGAGCTTTACCAGATGACAACCACTTTCCCCTGTCTTTTTGTTATTAGTGAGAGAGAGAGAAAAAGAGAGGAGTAAGTATAATTACCCTTGTAGCCAATAGTCCTATTTGATGTGTCAATAATATATGATCTTTCACCATTAATTTCTTTGTTGCTTATATCGTATCTAATCTCACATCTTCAATGAATGGTAAGAAAATCACATTTGATGTCCTCACACTTGACCTCACAAGCACAAGACTAGGGGGGTAGAAGTTGAGATAAAAGAAAAGGATATGAATTTGAGATAACATAGATGGCTAGAATTATATTATTAAAGGATTACATGTGCACAATTTTGTATCACAGAGGTAGATAAACATATGTGAGATGGGAAACACATGCTATTCGTTTAAGGGTTAGGGTTTAGGGTTTGGTATTACCGTCAAATATATCCGGTTATAACAAACACAACACTTTGTTCAATAAAAATATTAGCGATAACATTGTACTGACAAATATATCTGTCGATATACAAAATTCATTGGGTGGAATATTTCCTGCACAAATGAAATGACATGTTTCATTTATTTGTGTTATTAGTGGATAGTAGAATATTACCAATGGATAAATTTGTCGGTAACTAGTCGCGACCTTAAATACTCAAATCTTCTTATTCTTCCTTATATTTATTCATTTTCCTCATCTCTTTTCTCAAACTCTCCACCTTGTCTCTAGAATTCTCCACCTTCCCACGATTACACCACCACCAAGGTCACCACCACCACCCCACATCCCCCACCACCACCGAGGCCACCCCCTCCCCACAACCAAACTATGGTATTTTCATGTTTTTTTTCCAGATATGGTGGACAAAAGTGGGACTTTGAGTGGACCTCTAATTCCATCTCCATGTTCAGTTCCATGTTCAAAGGCACCTCCACCACCATGGCCACCATGAGTAAATGATCTTAAAGATCACATTGCTCGCCTTGAAAGGATGCTTAGTTTGGATATGCAGATAGAGAACCATTCGCTACCAATAAATGGTCAAGAATCACCAACTTAGTTTTTAGCAGTCTTTGGGTTCAGCCATACATGGGTCGACCAATCTGATTGACAATTACCCATTGTTAGAGATGATCAATTTTGCAGTAGTGAAGAATTCTCCATTGCTAGTAGTTGCTTAAATTAGTGGCAAAAGAGAATCATCTCTGCCATCAAATGATCAATTTTATGGCAGTAGATAATCATCCCCTAGCAGGAGAAGATGAAGTCTCTAGGAATAGATAATAATCCATTGTCTATAGATGATCGAATTATGTTTTATTTATTAGTTGTAGGGTAGAGAATCATTGTTTGCAAACATGATCAATGTTAATTTAGGGTTTATGGTTTGTAATAAAGAATAATTTTTATGTTTTAAATTAATGTATTATGGTTATGATGATCAATAATAATATTTATTTTTATTTGTTTCTTAACTGATTGTTTTATATGTGCTTTATCATTTCACTTATTATTTTTTTCTTTTAAATTTGTAGAGGTTTCAGACAGATAAATCCACTGCTTTAGTAATAATATTGTTAAATTACAATGACACAACAATGGATATACTCATCAATAGTGAATTCTCAAAGACACCATACCTGTGACATATAATATATTTGCTGCTACCTATCAACAAATAAGTTATCTGTCAGTAATAAGTTACCAACGAGCTAATTACCGACAGATACTTTTCAACACAGAATCTGTCAAAACAATAAAATTCGTCGGTATTTCAAAAAAAAAAACTGTCAATAAAATCGCTAGAATAAAGTGTTTTTTTTAGTAGTGCATGTAAGGTGGATAATATATTTGTCTTGCATTTTGGACATCAATAAACGAGTCATACGTCTCATACCTTTTAGTATGGTTAATCTTGATTATTTTGTAGTGTGATTATGATTACATGGTAACAAGGTTTTTGTGTGATTACATTAGTTTTGGTTTGTATGATTTTTGTGTTCATTGGATTAATCCAATCTCTCTATCCCTATTTTTTTTAGTGTTATAAAGAATATTGTCATCTGTTTTCTTTGACAGTAGCCCCACCACTCTTTCTTTTTTATGTTTAGGATTTGTTTTATTTAAGTTGTGTAAAAGGTTTCTATAATAAGCATCCAAATCCCTGCGTAGACTTCAGTTGAATTCAATGAATTAATCCAATTCACAAGTGATTCTGCTTTAAAATGAATTGATTGTCTGAATTGATCCACATCAATTACATTGGTTTGGTTTGGATGAATCTTTGGGCTCATTGGATTGATTAGTAGCAACAGCCGATAAGAAAGAAAAATAAATATTAGGGTTGACTCTTTTTTTAAATAAACTGTCATCAATAAATAAGCAAAAATTATAACCTAATTACAACAATAAAACTGCGAAAACAACATAACCTATTAACACAGACTATACCTAATAATACAATGAATGAAAAATAAACTTCGGATAAATTAGAAATCTGGCGTGCTTACCTTCGTATACTCACGATTACTTATGGTGTGTAACGAATAACGTCCATGTTAAAGGGTGATTGACTTTGGTAAAATAAAAAAAAAAAAAAACTGATTAGTATATTAATTCAATGTTTTTTCTTAAAGGTGAAGTTGGTCAAACATAATTTATGTCCGCCAAAAGAGTCCAATATTTGAGCTACTGGTTATTGACTAAATTAATTCAATGCTTGTTGACGGATGATATTGTAGTTCGGGCAGATTATGAAGGATCCATAGCAAATAAGGTATGAAAACCAGCTAAGCAAGGCTTTATTATTAATTGTTAGTGGTGGTTAGATAAGCAAGCTTGTATTGCATACGCTAGAAAGGATGGGCCACAATTGGGTCGTTTCGTTAGGCCATATTTGGGCCACATGCAGTGGATAACTTGTTCAATTTGATTAGTTAGACCATATAAAATAGGCTGCTTTAAAAAAAATTAAAAAAAAAACACCATGTAAAATAAGCAATCGTTATTGACAAAATAAAAAATACAAAGAAAAGGTGGTATGTATTTTATCCTTGAACCAAGTCATGTGCAGTTTACAAAGGTGAAAATGGACCTCTACATTTCATGGCATTGCAAATTGCAAGTCGATCCTGATATAAAAATTACTCTCAGCTTGAAGACGAGGAGACGGGGGAGGGAAAACAAAGGAAATGAAAGTATTTTAATCATATGGGAGTTGATTTTGACTAGTATAAAATGTCAAGATCAATTTGCACATTTTTTAAATTTGAGTAAAGTACACATGATTTATAGTTTGTGATAAAAATACATTTATATGACTGGGTTGGTGAGGTGGTTGGTGATCTGCTAACTAACAAGCATGAGATAAGTAAATTAATCTCCTATTAGAACGATGACATAAATTAATTTCCTTAGAAGAGCACTTGTTAGAAGGAAGTGTATATGTAATGCGAGCCAATACAGCACAATGTACATCATAGCAGACTTAAGTGGCATTAATTTGTCAACATACTTATAACCTATCACATTATTCTTATATGCTCAAGCAAAGCCAGTATAGTATAGGCACCCTCTAAGGAAACTTTAAGCACTATCAAGGCTCCCAGTTCATTCAGTATAGCATATTAAATAATGTTGTTGTCCTCTCAAACTTAGTCAATTCAGGTTATTCGATCTTTTCCCCGTGGCTTCTAACATGGACCAACCACCTAGTTGGTCCAAATTGGTCCTAGTATTAAAAAAATTTTTAATTTAAAATTACTATTAAACCCCCCTTTCCCTTCCTCTCTCACTCCCTCAACTCCACCCTCTCTCCCCTCCCTCTCTCAGATATATTGTCTCTCTCTCTCCGTCTAGATCTCTCTCTCAACTCACTCTCGATATGTTCTTTGTCTCTCAAGCTCACTCTCCCCGTGGCTTCAGGAGGCTGCTGCCGCCACAGCAGGTCCCCGACGGCGGCAAGTTGCCCCTTCTCTCAGATCTATCCCTCTCAACTCTGCCTCTCTCTTAACTCACCCTCTCTCTGTTTCCTTTTTTGTCTCTCGGTTTGATGTGTGTGTGTGTGTTTTGTGTTGTTTTGGGTGGTAGTGGGTTTGTGCTATGGTGGCTGAGTGGTGGTGATGAGGTGGTCCGGTGATGGTTGAGGGTGGTGGTGAATTTGTCTCTCTCCCTTTCGCCGTCTCTCTCTCTCTAGTTGTTTGCATGTGTATGTTTAGCTTGGATTTTCTATTCTATGTGAGTTTCTTTCTTTGTAGGTGGGTGAGGTTTGGTGGTGGAGGGTGGTGATGGTAGGGGTTGTTGATGGAGGATGGTGGTGATTTTGGCCGTGTGGGGTGGTGATCGTGGATCAGATCGGTGATTTGGTGTGAGGAACGGGTTTTCGGGCTGTTGACGGTGGATTGGAGGGTGGAGGAGTCACCGGTGTTGAGGAAAAGCGAGGGGTCGCGGAAGGTGGAAGGAGAGAAAGGAGAGAGATGGTGATGGTAGAGGGTGGTGATGGTGGGGGGTTGTTGATGGAGGATGGTGGTGGTGGTGCTAGTGATAGGTGGCACCGACGCCGCCAATGTGGGCAGAGGTGGAGGAGGTGCAAGGGTTAGGACAAGATTAAAAAATTAAAAGGATAGAGAAGGATAAAATTAGTAAATGAAATAAAATATTATTAAAATAAAAATAAAAATTAATATATATTATTAAATAATTATTTGTTAAATTTAATCTGAGTCATCCATTTGTGTTTTGGACAGCTAAGATTAATTTAAGGACCAATTTGGTGTGAGTGGTCCAAGTAACTCCTGGACCATGTTACCCAACGCGCCCTTTTCCCATATTAAACAAGGTTTAGGATTTGAATATTATGAATATAAAAATGATCAACTGCTAAGAAGTTTGATTCTACAAGCAAACCAACTTAAATTAAATTAATCAGAATCTAATAGACTTTCGGATAATGGAAGTTTAGAATTTAGATCGAAAACACCAGCAAATGCACAATTAGTAAATTGTAGCATTCAAGGATGCAGAGATTTCAGAATTGAGAATGTGAAAAAATGATGGTTGCAATGAGAGTTACACTCAACAATGGTGGAAGATCAACTTCAGCAAGCATAGTAGCAAACATCAACCATAAGTTTCTTCTATGAAAATTGAATGCAAAGGGTAAAACAATGCTTTATGCACACGAAATATCAAGATTCAAATTCCACTCAAAAGCAAGAATTCAACAAGCAGGTAATCTAAAATTTGTTATTGCTTAGAGCTAGCTTGTGGGCAATACTGATACGACAGAACAAGTTGATTGAAGCAAAGTTAGAATAAGGAGTACAATTCCAGCAATGGATGCAGCAGCCTGCCAAGGAGTCTGGCCATAATCGCGCCAGGAAGTCACCGTCAATTTATGCAAAGGAT
>QANU01065276.1:358-10719 GCA_003254905.1 Nissolia schottii | reverse complement strand
CGAGATACTCTTGTAAGATGGATTCCTAATCCTCTTTTTGTTGGGATTTTGGTCATTATTGTAGTTTGCTTGTATCCATGTAACTATTGCATATGAATCTATCCTTTTCTATGATTTGCTTGAATGGTTTTACACTTAATGCTAGTCTTCGTTTAATGTTTTGATTCTTGATTTGGGATTTAGCTGTATGAACGATAGTTGTACTAATTAAATCATAACCAAGTTAAGATCAACGTCATTATGCTTAACTAGATTCTAGGCTTGAACGTTGTGAACGAACAGTTACAATTATTAGAGTCGGAACTAAACCATTTCATCTAATCTTGTTGCCATAACTGGAATTAAGGTTAGCCGTTTTAACATCTGGATTAATGCTGGCTTACTTTGTTACGCTTGGGTGCAAAAGTGACAGTTTAACAAAGGAAACCTGTGATCTTGTCATGCGCGACAGTGATGATAGGTTAAGAACTGGTGGCGGGCAATCAATTGATAGTTCTATGTAATAAGTAACTGGAGGCACGAAACTACGATATGATTAAAATTCCCAACAAGCTCCGGAACTACCTCTGATTTGTTCCCTATTTACTTTTTATGTTATTTATTTACTTATTTAGTTTATTAAAACAAATTATCAAATCCTTCACTTTGTTGTTTAATTAAACAAACTCAAGAACGGTATTTTTGCAACTCTCTGTAGTTCGACTATACCCGACTATACTGCAATCGGATTCCTTTGGAATCTGAAAGCCGTAAAGTAGGATATATATAAATTTAATTTGAACGACAAAAGCGCAGATAAGCTTTCTACGAGCTTGGCACAGTTGTGACAAAACCTAAGCTGTGTCAAGAGTCGAGAAAAGTGGTTAAAAAGGCTTTCATCAAGATGTTACAGGTTCCGCGGAGGATCCCTGGAGAGCTGAGAGGGTTACGTGAAGAGTGCCAAGTGGGCACCAGGAGGGGGTGCTGAGTGGGTTCCGCGAAGGATCCCGAGAGTGACTGAAAGGAGTCTGGAGTCGTCGAACGGTGCCTGGACGGGTGCTGAGTGTTCCGCGTAGAGTGACTAAGAGAAGTCTAGAGAGTTTTGAGCGGGCACCTGGGACAGTGCTGAGTGGTCCCTTGGAGTGACTGCGTTGGTTCCGCGGAAATCCCCTAGAAGGGTTGAGCGATCCCAGGGAGAGTTGCGTAGTGGGTTCCGCGGAGGTTCCCTGAAGTTGCTGGGTGGTTTCCGCAAAGGAGTTCCGAGGTCCATATATATTCCAACAAACACCTAGCAGTGGAAATGTGTGTGATATGTCTATCTGTATTACTATAAGCCACCTAAGGGTGCCAAAAACAAGAACATGAGTATTGAGTCTTGCATGCATCATGAGGATAGATCACTAGAGGTTATGCTATGACCAAGGCTAATGAATGAAAACGATAATGAACGTAAGAACCAGAATAACACAGAAAGATAAAAGTGCATATGATGATAATGATGATGGTCACGAATGAATGAGGCCCTCGTGCCTACATGGCTTCGCCCAAAGGAAGGCGGCCAAAGCAAGCATATGATACCGGTTAATTAAAATGTTAAGTTCATGCATAGTGCACAAGAGCAGGCTCGAAGGGAATGCAGGCATTGTGTACCTCACCATGCTCGAAGGGAACGCATGGGGCTCGATCACGTCACTAGGCTCGAAGGGAACGCATGGGACACGATCACCTTGCATACATACCTATGTGGTTAAAGCATCGCTATGTCTCAACCATGTCACCATGCTCGAAGGGAACGCATGGGGCAAGGTCACCGGACATACATATATGTGTAGAACGGTCAAGGATAGAAAGCACGAGAACTAAGTAAGAAAGATTAGTTCCCTGTCACCTAGTAACTAGATAAAGCCGCTCAGGAACTTAGGCAAGAAATAACTGGTAGGATGTCTAGATGCATGAACGCTTAGAGATCTCCTGGACGGCCAGAGCATAATTGAGTAACCAGATCCCCCCATGCCATAGTTAACCACTGAGAACCACCGTTCTCACCCCACTCACTTATGGCTTCAGGCGAGTTAGATGACGAGCCCGCCGAAGAAGCGGCAGATCCTGCGCAGCAGATTTAGGACCGTAGACCCTAAGATAGGGGAGGAGGCAGAGCTTTGGTCAGTACTAGTGGTGAATCGTCCCACACCCCGCCAAGTCGCACCACCGGTATTCCCCGAGCCCGAGACTTTCGCTGACGGCGAATCTGCTCCTTACGAGAAGGACGTAAAGGTCAACCCCGTTTTCGTGAGATTGCGACCGCCCAAGGCCTACCGGCAGACTGCACGGATGAGTACGGCCAGAGACTATCATCGTCAGTTCGCACCTCGTACTCCCAGCCACGAGGCATGCCCATCCTACGGCCCATGAGACCCGCCAGACGTACCAGTGCCTTCCTCACCCGAGGAGGATTATCCTCTGGTGGCCATGGAGGAGGATGACGAGGAGGACGAGCCGGAGCCGAAGTACGAGCCAGAGGGGTCAGAGCTGGAGGAGGAGGATTCAGAGGAGGACCCCGAGGAGGATCTGGAGGAGGAGTTCAGTGAGGACGAGCCAGAGACCTGACCAGCACTATATCTAGACCCTGTCATCAGACGCCCCCTTTTTGCTAGTAGTCCTAGTTTTATGTACATTTTGATGTATTCCATTTTGTAGCCACTGATAGCATGTACGGGCTTAAGGTATGTCTAGCCCCTTTGATGTATTAATACAGTATTTATGATATATATATATATATATATATATGATTTCCTGACATGTATGACATTGACTGTGGACCCACTTGGTGCTATTTACTTTACCATTCGTGTATGTATGTGTATGACAGACGACGAACGCATTTATCTGTGATACGATTATACGGGACTCATAATAGTCCACACATATGGCTCTAGTTTGACGTATGATAATAGTTTATGTTTAAAAAGAAAAAAAAAAATGGGTCCTTATTTTCAGTTAACTTAATTATTTTCCGAAGTAAAGTAGGGACTATCAGTACTCCCACCCAGCAGATAACAACCTAGCGGACGCAGATTATGACTTAAGCATAAGCTGCTAACCTAAGGTGTTACAACAACGGCAGGTAATCGCCTATGCTTCGAGACAATTGAGGCCCCATGAGACCAACTACCCCACACATGATTTGGAATTAGCTGCACTAGTTTTGCGTTAAAGATTTGGAGGCATTACTTGTACGGGATTCGGTTCGAGGTGTTTTCAGATCATAAAAGTTTGAGGTATCTTTTCGATCAGAAGGAGCTTAATATGAGACAGAGAAGGTGGACCGAGTTCTTGAAGGATTACGACTTCAGCCTGAATTATCATCCGGGAAAGGCCAATGTGGTAGCTGATGCCTTAAGTCGGAAGTCGTTGCATATGGCTCATCTGATGGTACGGGAGACACAGTTAATTAAGGAGTTCCTTGATCTCGACCTTACCGTCACCCGTCGTAGCGATCGTCTGATATTATGTCCTTTGCAAGTCACGAGCGACTTTAAGCAGCGAATCATGGAGGCTCAAAAGGCGTGCCAGGAGAACTTGTGGTGCCAGTTTCGCGAGGCCGTAGCGGCAGGAAAGATCAAGGAGGTAACTACCGACCCAGAAGGGATGTTACGGTTCTGCCAGCGCATCTGTGTGCCTAGAGAGGGCAGTTTACGAGGGGATATCTTACGAGAAGGGCATAAAAGCCAGTTCACGATACACCCAGGAACCACCAAGATGTACCACGACTTGCGGAAAATGTTTTGGTGGCCAGGATTGAAGAAGGTCGTAGAGGACTGGGTACAGAAGTGCTTAGTTTGCCAGAAGGTAAAGATTGAGCACCAGAAGCCGCCCGGACTGCTGAATCCTCCAGAGATTCCCGAGTGGAAGTGGAGTGGTATCGCGATGGACTTTGTTACCGGACTACCA
Source organism: Nissolia schottii (assembly GCA_003254905.1). Taxonomy (NCBI): domain Eukaryota; kingdom Viridiplantae; phylum Streptophyta; class Magnoliopsida; order Fabales; family Fabaceae; genus Nissolia; species Nissolia schottii. The sequence goes on along the minus strand of QANU01065276.1, from coordinate 6,789 downwards.
CGTACCCGAACGGGAATAGATGCGGTATGGGTAATTGTAGATAGGTTGACTAAATCCGTTCATTTTATCCCTGTCAAAATGACCTACTCGATGGAGAAGTTAGTGCAGATATATCTTAAGGAGGTGGTGCGGTTACACGGAATCCCCGCTTCTATTATTTCGGATAGGGATCCCAGATTCACCTCTCGATTCTAGACAGCCTTTCAAAGAGCTCAAGGATCACAACTGCATTTGAGTTCGGTGTATCATCCTCGGACGGACGGCCAGTCAGAGAGAACCATCCAGATTTTGGAAGATATGTTGCGGGCATGTGCATTAGATACACCCGGGAATTGGGAAGAACTGATGCCCTTGTAGAGTTTTCATACAACAATAGCTACCAGGCCAGTATAGGCATGGCCCCTTTCGAGGCCCTCTACGGCCGGAAATGCCAGTCGCCGTTTTGTTGTAATGATAGCAGACCGTACCAGGGGCTGACTCCAGAAGAAAATCAGGAGGCAGAAGACATGATAAAACTAGTGCGCCAGAGGATGCTTACCGCACAGAGCCGGCAAAAGAGTTATGTGGACACTCGCCGGAGGCCGTTAGAATTTCAAGAAGGAGATCACGTTTTTTTGAATGTCACTCCAGCAACCGGGATTGGTAGATCCTTGTAAGTTAGGAAGTTGAGCCCCCGATTCAGGGGTCCATTCCAGATCTTGAAACACGTAGGGCCCGTGGCCTACAGGATAGCTCTTCTGCCAAACTTGGCCAACATCCATGATGTTTTTCATGTCTCTCAGCTGCGAAAATATTACGCCTCTCCAGACCATGTGCTGCAGCCAGAACAAGTACAGTTAAGAGAAGATCTAGCCTTGTCTCTTACTCCTCAGCGGATTCTCGACCACAAGACTAGTCAGACACAGGGTAAGGAGATCCCTATGGTGCGAGTGGTATAGGCAAATGGAGAGTCCGAAGAACAGACGTGGGAACTGGAAGAAGAGATGCGAAAAGCCTACCCAGAGCTATTCTGAAGGTATGGATTCCAACTATACTCCAATTTTGAGGACGAAATTTTTCTAAGGGGGTAGAATGTAACGTCCCGGCTTTTCTTTAGGAAAAGTTATGCGATGTTATTAACTCAATCATAAAATAAACCGAGTTAGGAGACGGGAAAAGTGGAAACTGAGACTTGTTTCCCCTCAAATTGAAGAGAAAGCTAGGAGATTATGCCGCGTTAAGCCCCGTGATGTTCGAGGCCAGTTTCAGAAAAAACGGAAATCCGGTTGGAGGTCAAAGGGATCTGTGAAAGATCGGCTGACAGAAACAAGTACCCAGATACCTTATTTCGAAGCGCCATCCTGACCAGAAAAAATTCACAGATCATAGATGTAAATTTATCATATTTTTCGGAGACCCGTGTGTGGACCAGAAGTGGTTAGAGGCGACTAACCTAGAATAGGAGCTAGGATATTTATAATAATTATAATAAAATAATATTATAATAGTAAGTAATAATTAATTAATTAAGAAAAGGGAGTCAAGGGGCCACGGTTATAAATGGCCCCTTGCAGGAAACAAAGAAATTTTTTTTGTAACTTTGCCACTTTTTTCAGTTTTCATTTTCTAGTGCCGTTCGAGCACATCGCGAGAGCGCTACCGGACTTCCGAAAATTTCTTGGAGCATACCATTGCGACAAGGATTTTCCCCACCTTCTACCTACCAACTCCAAACATGCATAGGAAGTGGGTAACTCTAAAGCCCATTGTCTATGTGGTTAATTATTTGACTATATATGTGTTATTTTGTGTGTTGGACTGTAAAAACATCTAGTAGTATTTTGGGAAAATGTAGGGTGAAAAGGGTTTTGGGAGATTTTGATGAATGAAATGCATAACTGCACTGATTGGAACCCTAGGAATAGTAAACCTCTGGAGAAAAATGAGAACTGAAGCCTCGGGGTCCTATTCAAGCAGATTTCAATCGATTGAATGAAGTTTTCAATCGGATGAAAGCCAGTTTTGAGCTTTCAATCGATTGAACTCTTAAATCAACCGAATGAAAGAAAATTCTCGGATTTCAATCGATTGAATCCCTACGTTCATTCGAATGAAAGAACTCGGAAGGATTTCAATCGACTGAATCCTAATTTCAATCGAATGAAAGAACTCGCAAGAATTCATTCGAATGAAACCCTAGACATTCGAATGAATCCTGAAGGACTTGAGAGTTTAGTGGTTCCAAGGAGTTCAATGAGTCCGGGTATGTTTATGTTTGTAACTGAAGGCATGCATCATGAGGAGAGACCGTCATAAGATTTAGGACGGCCTTAGATAATTAGAAGTTCACATTAAAGTTTAATGAAAATCATAATTGAACCCTACGAAACCAAGAAAAGTTAGGAAGGTCCCGAACCCTGTTGGTACGGTAGACTATAGTAAGAAGTCTAGTTATATGACTAGGAAATCCCTATTCTCTTGGAAATGTCTTATAGACACGCCCCTCACCAATTCAGCAAGATGAATTGGTTATGAGCAATGCAGGTAAAGAGACCTGATCACGATATGCAAAACGGGCATAGGCCCAGATATGTAAAACGGGCATAGGCCCAGATATGTAAAATAGGCATAGGTCTGTACAAATGAAATGATAACTCAGGGGCCCCACTAAGAGAGGAAAGAGAAACGGATCGAGCCATAGGGCCAATCAAAGCGTGTCCACACCTGATCGCTCATAGGTTTGATCCCTCGCCATTCCAAAAGAGGGGATGGTTGCACTAATTGCATTCGATGTTTACCTCCTATGAGCCTTGCATGGTTAGCTACCATACCGGTAAAGAGCGCCGCCGGGTCGATGCAATAGTGGCAAAAAGAGGTTGCAGTCCGAGGCCACGGCTACAAAGGTGTAAGGACTAAGTAGGACGCAGCCATAGAGCGCGTAAGAGATCCCCAGATTTCCCCCATGCATTATGAAATAATGTGTATGAATGGATGATTGGTGTTCTGATGATAAGTATGTATGTATATCTGTTTAAGCATTATGTATAACTGTTCATGCATTATATATCGTCAAGGGAACGTCCCAAGATGAATAGTATGTCTCTAGTAGCAATGTACGGTTAACAAGCACGAAGCCCAGGTAATAACAAGATTAGAGAGCTAATCACCTAGTAACATAGATAAAGCTGCGTAGAGTATAGGCCCAAGATCATAATCAGTAGGGTAGTAGCTGCATATACACTTAGACTAAACTCTGAGCGGCCTGGAGAATAACTGAGAAGCAAAAAGCCATGATTGAAATGTTACTCACTGAGGACCTACCGTTCTCACCCCCACTCACTTATGGCTCCAGGGACTGAGGACGAGTCTTACTATGCTGATGCCGTGGAACCCGAGGAGAACCCGCGCAAGGGCACTTAGCTGGCTGTGTAGTAGATACTATAAGAGGGATAAATGTATTTGTTGAATTGTGTATGGGCTATGTAATATAACTAGTATATGGTGTGTATTGGGATATGCAAAGGACCCATTATGTATGTAGTTTATGTATCTACTAACTTAAACTCAACTTATTAAAGATATCGTTTGTTATAGTATTCCGTTGCACGCACGGCTCCTATATTCCAAACGGTATGTACGAAAAAAAATTGGGTCTCTATTTTGTTGAAGTTAGTATTTTCGAAAACCCAAGAGAAGGCCAGGAAGTAAACAACCTAGTGAGTGTTACGTACGGCTCGAGCGTACGGAATCGGCTAGGGGTGTTTTCATTATGCATCACATATTCATTCATCACATACTCATTCATAATGTATCTTATGCATGGGGGAAAATTGGGGTTCTCTTACGCTTCTGGTCAGGCTAGGGGACCGGGGTTGCATCCTTCTTGTTACATTTAGTCCGCCGCCCATGTAGCCGTGGCCATACGGATACAACCACTCCTGCTCCCAGATTGATGACGACCAAGCTGCACTTTCACCTGAGTGGTTGCGAACCACCAATGGAGGCCTAGGGTCCATTATCGACCATCAAGTGGGCTAACCATCCACTTGGTGGGATGGTGGGGGCTGGCCTTTGTGACGCAACCAGGCATGGACTCTATCATCATCATTATATCATCATATCATAGGTGTGATGTCACCCTTATACATATTTATCTTTCTTTCCTTTCTTTCTTCTTGTTAATCATTATTGACCAATCCATCTTGCTGGACTGGTGAGGGGCTTGTCTGTAGACGTGCCAAGAGAGGGAATTTCCTATTATATATAACTACGTACTTTCCTTAAGGCATACTGAACCCTTGGTGGTCAGAACCTTTTCAAATATCAATGCTTCCCTAAATTCAGTTATGCTCTTTTGAAACATTAGGTGATAATCTCTAGTTAGCTACGGTCGTCCTATGTCTTAATGACGACCGAGTCCTCATGAATACATACTAGCATAATATGACAAATAATCACATAGTCATTTATAGCATTGTATATATATATATATATATATATATTCCCAAGATTCAGTGCTTGGTCTGGCGTGAGCCTGGCCTATAAGCCTAGGGGGCGCCTGGCTTTACTCATGGTCAGGACGCCTGACGTGGCTGGTCAGGGCGCCTGGCGTGCTGATTTCCCAGCGCCAGTTTCGCAAACTTTCTCAGAATTTCCGTCCCACACAGTTCCAATCAGCACAGTTATATTTTTCTAACATCAAAACTACTAAAAATCATTTTGACAACTTTTTCCCTATATTTTTCATGTAAAATTTAGTACGTTTTATTTTCACATAAACATACATAAAATACCATAATAAACCACATAGACAATGGGTCTAGGATTACCCACTTCCTACGTGCTTTCTAATCGGTTGAAAATGATTAGGGGAATATCCTCTTCACATTGGTGTGCTCCTCTTATTTTTCCTAGGTCCGACAGCATAACCGCGATGTGCTCGAACGGAACTGACAGAGTAACTTTTCTAAATTTTGTTTTTGGCATTCTGAAGCATTTGTGGGGCCTATTTATAGGCAGGGACTTCGGCCCCCTGCTTCCTTTTTCTTTTTCTTTTTTTATTTTTTTGTAAAAATATAATATTATATTATTATTTTATGAAATAAGCTTCAGGGTTCCCGGGTCAGTTTCGATCATGCTTGATCGCGTTTGGTCATTTTTCGCGCGTGTACGGATATCCTAAAAATATTCTGAACACATATCCATGACCTACTAATTTTCCTGATAATAGTGGTATGTCAGGTTAAGGTATTCATGAATTTATTGCCCAGAGGGTAATTTTCACAGATACCTTAGGCGCCTACCGAAATTCCAGTTTTCAGTGAAATTTCTCACGGACCTTGCGGCACTTCGCGAGATCGAGAAACAATTATTTGACTGACGTTTGAAGGCAATTGATTTTCTAAATAATTTTCTCAGTCCAAATAATTACCTCTAATGTGTTGTTAACTAAGCAAAATTAAGGTTTAAGCGAAATCTTCATAAAGGAAAGTTCGAGATGTTACATAAACTATGAGCCTTGTTCACGTTAGAACATATATTGCGAGTGGTAATGTAGCATAATTAATTAGTGTTAGTTAGACATATTCAATATTCAAGCAACATAACAACAAGTGGTCGACATCATATATCCATAGACAGTTACACAGGTAATATCATAGTGGTTACATACAAGTACTTAACATAGTAGTATAAAAACATATAGCCTACTAACTAAGGACTAATGCGAAGCCTCTAGCGTAGCTCTGACTAGCCTATTCCTTTGTCCATCTTCTTCAATGCTGCTCGTCCTCATACTGCTTGCACTGCTCTGATGTCTTCTTCACCCTCGTCGTGCTCGCTTAGAACCATAAATGAATGGGGGTGAGAACACTGTGTTCTCAGTGGGAAACCTTAGTTATCGTTAATTGTTTTATTCCCAATTATGATTCCGCCGCTCAGGGGGTTTCTAGGTGTCACAGTTATATTATTTCCCTACTAGCTATTAATCCATACTAGGCCTGAGCAGCTTTATCTATATTACTAAGTGACTGAGAGAACCTAATTTTTCATTATCTATGTCATCTATTCTCTATTCTAACTCCTAGATCACTTATTGTCACATAATTCACATAGCTACTAGTACTGTCTCAAAAATCCTCATTTTCTGAAAACCATTTTGCTTATAAGCTTCAGCTTGTATCCATGTAACTACAGATAGCAACCTAAGAGGGGGTGAATTAGGTTTCTCTTGTTTTTCTCGGATTTTTGTTTCTTTGAAAGATGTGAAACCCTAATCCCCAAATTAAGAACAAGACCCAGCAATTAACCAAATAATTGATAATGTTAAAGCAGCGGAAATTGTAAATTGCTGAATGTAAAAGTATAAGGATAAGAAAGATCACACCGGAGAATTTATCCTGGTTCACCTTCAACCACCGAAGGCTACGTCCAGTCCCCTGTTCTGAGGCAGG
>QANU01065271.1:0-17316 GCA_003254905.1 Nissolia schottii | reverse complement strand
GCACAAACTTTTTGAATATATCAAAATTTGATGTGGTCTAGCATTCAGTATGATTTGGTTGTAACCTGCTGCATCATACCTTGAAAGTACATTTTCTTCGGCAACTTCAATTTTTTCTCTCCAACCTCCACTCAGTACATATGATATCATATTTAAAAAACTGAAAGAAATTGTAATGCATTACCTGCTGAACAAGTTCTTGAGGTCCACTTTTGGCGTCAGAGCTTTGTTCCGAGTCCCTCATCTCAAGGCATGTAAAGTTCAATAGGACGGGGCAGCATTTTCGCAATAGGACGGTATCCGTCTCCATCATCAAGGTTGTAGCATCCAGCTGTGAGCTCAGCGGCATGGCTTTCAGCTTTGTACCACCAGTGGATTCCGGAGACCTATTGCCGTGTTATCATGTGGTTAGAGAGGTTAATTAATTATTTGGCAGAAAATGGAGAGGGCAATGTTTAATTGAGGTTGTTCTGAAATTTACTTTAATTGCTAATTTGACTTTGCAGCTCAGTAAGGCTTTGTTGGCTTCTTCTCCAACATCAAGCACCCACTGCGAAATTGGAATGGTAACAACGTCTCCCACGTTCCCGCCACATTGATGAAACAACATGATCGCTTGCATTGATTTAGTATAAAAAATGGAGTAAGAGAGAACTAAAACTAGAAGAGAATGAAATGAATTCTAGTGCAAGTGGAATGAAACCTATGCAAAAAATTTCAATTAAGCATAAGAAAAGCATGCTGGCTCTACTCCCATAATCTTGTGGAACCAATTCATTTTGTCCTCAGACAACCTGTAAATTTTTACCTGTTGCTGTTCTGAAAATGAACATGGAGCTTATATTTTTCCTATTTTGTATTACTTGTGTTAGTATGAATTAAACATCTGTTAACCTTCTTGTGTTTAATTTTCTCCATTTGGTTTGATTATAACTTTACTGATTATAACGCAAGCTGCTGGGGTATGCCCATGAAAAAACAGATCAAAAGACAAGTATGAGCAACGTGAATATCCTTTTTGTGAGAAGAAAATCAAATTTTCATCCATTGATTTTATCCATATCCCAAAAAAGTTTGCTCAAATTTGTTATGTATATCACCACTTCTTGCTTAATATGTGATAACAAGATTATAATCAGAATATATGGCATTTTACCAAAAAAAAAAGAAGAAAAATGTCTGTAAAACTCTCTCACATTATTGAGATGAGATGAGAGTATAAGTGTGGGAGAGTCCTCGGGACTCTTTAGAATAGGATTTCTTTAAAAAGAAAAACTAAATAATAAAATTATATTAATAAATATGATTGCATAAAATGTTACAAAAAGTAATGTTAGTTTAGTGGTTAAGGTGTTACTTGGGTATGGTAAAGGTCGCTAGTTCGAGTTCTACTAAAAGTAATGTAAGTTTTTTTAGTAAACCTATATGAACATTTGTGAATAAACACTACAAGAAATTACACCATTTCCGTCGGTATTTTCCGTCGGTTTTGAGCCAGTTACCGTCGGTACATTGTGTTTCCGACGGATTTAGCGTCGGTCATCGGGCCGCCGACAAAGGGTTCGATGAAAACCAATTTTGCGTCGGAGGATGGAAGCCGACGGTAACTTGAACCGGATTTCCGTCGGAACAATCCAGCGCTAATAATAATAGTATTTTCTCCAAATATTACCGTCACCTAAAGCCGACGCTAATATTCCGTCGGTTAGTATTTACCGTTGTCGTCGATAATCGTTGTCCATTATACCGTCGGCTATAGCCGACGGTAGTTGGCAAATATTTTAAAAAAATTTTATAGCCTTTATTTTTGAATGATTGTTATTTATTTGAGTAACAATGTTGATGTAAATAATATGGTAATTTTATAATTAAATAAATAATTAAATAATATGTAATGTACGATTACATTGATTGTGAGAGTTACAACAGATTAATGCATGTATCCATTAGCAAAAATAACAAATAAATTCACAAAGTGGTACGTCCCATATATATCCTTGCGTGTTTAGATTCATTACATAGTTAAAGAAGCAAATAATATACATAATATATTCAAAATTAATGTACAATATATTCAGTCCTCCACAGGGTCTTCATCCTCTACGTCATCCTCAGAATCATCCACACCCACGTCCACATACACGTTCTCATCTACGTGTACGTTCACGTGCACGTTCCCATCTACGTGTACGTTCACGTGCACGTTCCCATCCGCGTTGACTCTCACGTGCACGTTCCCATCTACGTTCACCTCCAAGTGGACGTTCACGTCCTCGTCCCCGTCCCAGAAAGGGGAGTCGTAGTCAGGCTCATCCCAAAAGGGGGAGTCATAGTCAGGCTCGTCAGACTCGGGTAGGGTTGTTGCTGGTTCGTCGTCCTCAATGACGATAGGAGCAAAAGGATGAAAGCCCAAAACCATAGGGAGCTACGCTATAGAAACTTAAGTTCACAATTTATTACCAGAAAGTAATTACAACACACACCAGCCACGCACACAAACACACATCAGCCACGCACACAAACACACCCACACAATACACATCAGCTATCCACGCACACAAACACACACACACAAAAACACAAAACCTCACAACACACCCACACAATCCCAAATCACAACACATGCGCATATCATCAGCCAGGGAGACACACACACACGTTAAACAGAGAAAGCACAGATAGTGTAGGAGAAGCTGGTCGACCTGTAGTTGCGGAGTGGAAGCGGTAGTGGCGAGGGTGCAGGCGCGGGAGCGGCAATGGAGTGGGCACGGGCGCGGCAGTGGCAAGGGCAGTGGAGAGGAGAGGATAGGTGGAGAGAAAGAAGAAGTATGAGAATGAAATGAGGAGAATAGGAAGGAAAGCTGGTTAAGTAATCTGCGCGGCCTTTTACCGTCGGACATAACCGACCGTAATTTCAAATAACTGCCGGTAAAAATTGATTTATAAAACGACGGTAACCAAATAATTTTGGCACCAATTGCCAATTCACATTATTTAATTACCGTCGGTTCGGTTATTTTTGCGACGGTAATGAGCAATCGCATTGCCCAACAACAATTTCCAAGTCGTTACCGTCGGGTATGCTGTCCGACGGTTTCACCTCAGTATTTTCCGTCTGTCCTAACCGACGGTAAATTTGGGTTGGGTTTAGGGTTTTCCCGTCGGAATAGTCTGACGGTAATGCACACTTAATTTTTGCTAAGCCCTGGCGACACTTTAATTGAGCAATTGATAAAGGTCAAGACCAACATGGTTGTAATCAAGTTGGGGAAATAATAATATGATGATCCCCAACCTGATTACCACCACCGATGCCTTGGCCTTTATCACTCTCCTAATTAACGTGGCGCCAGTAATAAGCTCAGCAAAAATTAATTAATAATTAAATAATCAGCCAGTTAATGAATGACAAAATCTAACATAGTAGTAGTCATCAATATTCCCCCAACGGAACAGCTGGTAATTACCACTACCTTGGATTTTGCATCCATTCGATGGCTCAGTTTATGCAACGGCAGACTGATAACCAAATTACACTAATATCACGTCCACGATGACAAAAGCATCGCACGACGGATAATAAAGGGGAGAATCGATGAGAGAAGAAAAGAGAATAGAAAATATGGTGCAGGCTTAGGAGGATGGGGGGAGGGGTTTTTATACTATTCGGCCAAGGTTTTACCGTCGGACATATCTGACGGAAACGACTTCTCGGAACCGGTGTGGCGATTAAGGGGAATGTTGAACGTTTTGAAAATGGCTGAGCGTTGGGAAGAGGCATCGGTTGAATAACCGAGGCACTTACCGTCAGTTTTTACCGCCACTATAACATGAAATTTTTACCGTCGGACATGGTCGCGGGTCATGATTACACCATTAAATTATTGAATACACGTGACTGTTTGCTATTCGTTTCTATTTTCCGTCAGGTATGGCCGATGGAAATGATGTTCCCGCCATACCCCGCTAAAAAATTACCGTCGGTATTTTCGTCGGGAAGGGTTTCCCATGGTAATAGCACACCTTTTTCATCGGTCCATTTCCTTCGACCGTTTACCGTCAAATACTTTGTTTGACAAGTATGGGTGGGAATAGGCCAGACGGCCTGGCCTGTTTGACAAAAAGGCAAGGCCTAGGCCATTTTCAAAGCCTGTTTCAATAAACAGGCCAGGCCCAGGCTACTATGAAAGCCTGTTAAGCCTGTCAGGCCGGCCTGGGCCTGTTTACTTACAAAAGCCCATATAGGTTTATTACAAAATATAAACCCATTTCACCTTCACTGCAGTTCGAACCCATGACCCTCACTATAGGATGCATAGTCTCAACCACTAGGCCAGCTGGTCTTTTTGTAATATTATGTGCAATTATATTTATTAATATGATTATGTTATTTTAATTTTGCTTTTTAAACTAAACCCTAAACTGCTGCTGTTCATGTATCTTAGCCTCACTAGTCACTTCCCTCACAGCTCACTAACCCTAAACGGCACCTTCTTTCTCGTCTCATCTGCACCTGCTGGTCGTGCAATTGCCGATCTGCGCCTTCTCGCCTCATCTCCAGGCTCCCTCCTCCCTCTTCCGCATTTGCAGTTAAACCCAAACTGAAGCGTCTAAATGGCGTCATTTCCAAAGCTGAGAAGAACATCAACAGATCCAGCGGGAGAGGGAAGAACAAGAGCAGTTGGTGGCACAGCTTCTTCTTCGAAGGCGGCGGAAACTGGCTCGGCTTGAAGGAAGATGACATGGTAGACGAGGAAGATGGTGATGACGTGGAGGAACGAGGTGAAGCGTTATCCGAAGATGAGAAATTCGAGGCCTGGAAGCAGAGATCTGAGGCGATTATCGAGTTGAGGAAGGTCGGCGGCTGGTGCCTCACGGTCACGGCGGCTGATGCTAATGCTGGTGGTCGGCAGCTGATGCTGGTGCTGGTGGTCGGCGGCTGGCGGTCGAAGACGAGAAATTCGAGGCCTCTAAGCAATTAACATACAATGCTGCTACTGGTGGTCAGCAGCTGCTGCTCCCTCACGGTCACGGCGTCGCTATTTAGCTACACAACAAGGTACTTCTAATTTCTCCTTCTAATTTCTCTTAGATCTACAAAAATAGAAATTGAACACATTGTATGTTAATTGCTTGATTTCATTGTAGATTTTGTATGTTAATTGCTTGATTTCATTGTAGATTTTGTGGGTACCTTTTGTTAAATGACATAGGAAATATATGTTTAAAAAAAAACTGTAGAGAGCCACAAAAATGAGTTTGTGATAAAGGAAACCAAATTACTTAGTGAAAATGGATGTTGCTTACAAAAATGGATGTTGCTTACAAAAATTACTTACAAAAATGGATGTTGCTTAGAGACATGCACAAAGTAATAGTTTTGTTTTTAAATAAATAAATACCAGGCAGGCCTATTAGGCTTCAGGCCAGGCCAGGCCTACCCAACAAGCCAGGTCAGGCCTAAAAAAAAGCCTATAACAGTTAACAGGTCAAGCCCAGGCCAATAATTTACGAAACATGCCTGGCCTGTTAAGGATCCGGCCTGGCCTAGCCTGGCTTATTCCCACCCCTAATAACAAGTGTGGCTAAAATATCAGCTTTGTCGTCTTCAACAGAAATAAATAAAGTCACCTGAAGGGTGATTTTATCTCTAGATACCATCATATTTTGAAATTAGAGCAAATCTCCAAATTTATCAGGACAAAATCAGGAGTTTTTTACTGTATTATTCCTCCCACAGAAATATATTATCGAAATAGCCCTGTTTGAAAACATATTACAGGACTACCACGATTTTTGCTGACGTATCAGGCCGGGTTGGGATTCGTCAAACGCGTTGATGAATTCATCTAGAAGTCACCAACTATGTTGGCGAATTGCGGAGTTTTTTATTTTTTTTAATTTGTTTAATTAAAATGTAAGTAAATATTCATACATGTATTATGTTAGCACACGGTGAACGGAGGATTCAAAACATGCAGAAAATCATGGGTTCTTAGGTAAGATATAAAAATTCAAAAACTAATTTTGCAAAAAGATCAAGACACTATTTATCGTGCGCGGGGGGAGAATCCATCAATTTGCTTACCAATATGGGACTAGAATATTTTATACTAATATGTGCCCTTTTATAACATCATCACATTCTTCCACTTCTCTCATATTCTCTCATGTGTAAACACTTAAAATCCGCTTTTGATTTATGTGTGCAGAATTTTGTCATAGATTCTGTTTTGTATGGAACTAAAAACCATTTGGAATTTCACCTCCAGGTCAAGGAACTCACATTTACAAAAGTAAAATCAAGTGTTTCAAGACATAAAAGAAGTCAGAACAAGCCGGCTACCACTCGTGAGCAACCAATTACTTCTATTTATTGATCATACCACTGTTATGTACAACACCATTCATGTTATGTAACAGGAAATGACTTGTCAAACATAGAGGTCACCATGAAGACCACCAATACAGGAAACATAAATGTAACTTCGATGAATAGTTAAAAGAAATGTACGCTAAACACATACTTCAACCATACATATCCTATTTAAAACTGAAACACAAGCTAATTTGAAATTCATAAACAAATGTTTCCAAAATGCGTATTAATAAATATATGCAAGTAGCAAGAGGAGACAAGAATGTTAATATATCAATAGAATTGTACCTTAGGATGTGCCTCTAAAATTTCGGCCATCCTCAACCCTGTTGAATTCTGCTGCTGTACACGGAGATGCAGCGTTTTCATGCCTCTAATGACAAAGTATAATTAGAATTTGGTTAGAATTGGGTTTTCTAAAGCCCAATTTGTAGAATTTGGCTGTATAAATACCAAACTATAATGTATTTGGGAGAAATAGAACAAAGTTTATGTATTTGAGAGAAGTAGAACAAAGCTTATGTATTTCAAAAACTCTAGTCCCACATTGGTTAGACCACAAACCTTTTATGTGTTTATATACTTTCAATAGTTGTTGTTCGGGTAAAAAGAGTTGAGAAGAGAGTTAGGCTCACGCACATTAGTCTAAGTCAGTTGGGCTCTTCAAAGTGCTAATCGATGGATTCTCTCCCTGCGCGCATAATAAATAGTATCCCGGCTTTTTTGCAAAATTATTTTTTGAATTTTTGTAGCTTACCTAAGAATCCATAATTTTCGCGCGTATTGAATCCTCTGTCCACCGTGTGTTAACCTGACCTACCGCATCAGTTGAAATCGTGGTAGTCCTGTAATATGTTTTCAAACAAGGGTATTTCACTAATATGTTTCTGTGAGAGGGGTAATAAAGTAAAAAACTCCATTTCTTTTTATTGTCTAAAAATGTGATGTTAAAAATTGATTTTACAATCTCTCTAATTGAACCGAGGATCTCGATATTAATCACTTGAGGGATTATAACTAATTGTTGCTTAGGATTGGTGCCCGAATTCCTGCAGGTTTGGCCACCAGGTGATCAATCTGGAGGTTCTTGACATGAGCAACAATGACTTCAGTGGGGCAGAAGATATATGCCTCTCTCTCAGCGGCTTTTCATCTCTCAAGTCATTACTTTTGAGAGACTGCCACTTGACTTCGACAACAATTAGTAGTAATGCCATCACATTTATCTCTATTTGTNTATATATATATTCTTGGTGGTACTTTTCTAGGTTCTAACTCTTAAAAAAGGTTATTGTAGTATGTCAAACGAATTATTTGCACAATAAAAAAAAGGCATAAACAATATTAAATGGAAAATAATGAATCCAAAAAGAATCCATAAAATTGTGAGGCATTAATACTAGTACATTATATTTACTCATTTAGTTAACAATATTTTATGTTGAATTTGTAGATTTGTCAAAACTTCACTCCTTAGAGGTCCTTGACTTAAGTGACAATGATTTGGACACAAGTTTTCGCACTCTATCAGCTCAAGGTTGATATTGAACTTAATTAAAATTAAAAAATGTAATAGAAAATAAATATAAATTCCCAATGTAATGAAAGGGAATATTCACATTCTTCAAATTCGCAAATAATGGAAACTTACCATGGCTAACAAGCCTAGAAGTACTTGCCTTAGGAGCCAATAGGTTCGGTAAGGACATTGTATCATCCTTTAATGGGCTGCATCGTCTTAAATCACTTGATTTAAGCAACAACAATTTGGGAAAATCTCTAAACATTACAGGTAATTGTTACATTACATGTACCTCACATTATCAAGCTGATTCCTAACAATTTGTATTTTCTGAAGAAAAAATAAACCACGGTACACCTTGTGCCGATCCTTGACTGAACAGGGAATGATTTCAACTCAAAGTTGATATTGAACTTTGTATTTCAAAAAAATGATAGAAAATAAAAATAAACTCGCTATATACATTTTTTAAGCGGGGTTTTAATGAGGCTCAAGTCTCAACACTCTCATGTCAAGTCTTGGTGGGTCTATTGCTCTTGTATTGTTTTTTCGGTGACAGATAATGGAAGACTACCAATACCATGGCCAAGAAGCCTAGAAGTACTTGCTTTAGGAGCCAATCGGTTGGATAATGACATTCTTTCATCCCTTAGTGGGCTGCAACGTCTTAAATCACTTGATTTAAGCAGCAACAATCTGGAAAAATCACTCAACATTACAGGTGATTCTTACATATATTTCACAATTTCAAGTTGACCCCTAACATATTGTGTTCTATGGATAAAATGAAATTCACGGTACATCCTGTGCCAACTTCATCTCCATCGTCTGTCTCTAGCAGGATTGAGCACTTTGGAGATGCTAGATCAAGGATACAACAGTATCGACAATTTTTCTGTGCGTCAAGGTATTTTTATGTATCCAATGGGAATTTGTCTAATAATCAAACTACATGCTACATTTCAAGGTCTAAATAAATATATATTTTCTCAAGGTAACTTTTGACTTTTAGATACATTATTGATTCAATACATCTGGATGCAAATTATATCCAAATACATTATGACAATAATGTATATAAAAGTAAAAAATAACATAAAAATGGACAGAGGTACTCCTAACACCTCCAATTGCTTTAAGAATTATTGAACTTGCTCTGTTATTATAGTTGAAACGAAATTTTAGCCATTATCAATCATAAGTTAAATTGATGTGTGGATCTATCTATCTATCTATCTATCGTCTTTTCGTTTCAGGCACAAAATTTTCAAGCAGCTTAAAAGTCCTAATTTTAGATGGAATGGATATAGGTGCAAGCCTGTTGCGCAATTCGTTAAAAGCCTTCTCATCCATTACAACGCCCAATTTGAACTTCGGCTACTTCAAAGGAACAGCTGCAGCTGGAGGCAAGTTTAATATTCCATGCAATGCTCTGAATGTATCATTCAAGATAAGATGTTACCATTATCATTTATTTATTCAAGTTCTTTTTCATTTTATTTATTTATTTTCAGATTTGGGTGAGTTAAGCAACCTAGAGAACTTGGTCTTGAACACTTGTTGTATGCCAAACGAGTTTTTGAAAAGCATTGGAGCATTGACTTCTCTGAAAGTATTATCTCTGAGTAATTGTAGGACCAATGGCACCCTCCCTGCTGCAGGATACAGCATTTTTTCATTTTGGGTATTGAATTAATTTGTGTACCACTTGCAGTGTATACACATACACAAGTGGGTATTTGCATATTCCAACTATAAGAGACATTTTACATAATTGAATTAGTTTCTTTCCTTTAAGCTCCTTACCAGATAATACAGTTTTTTCCCCAAATAATCTAATCTGAAGAAACTAGAGAAGTTAGATATAAGCTATAATGAAGGCCACTCCCCTGGTCTTTTGGCAACATGTAACTTTCTTTATCCGCGCGTTGTGCGAGTCTAAGTCTAGTTAATCGATAATTATGTGTGTTAGGGAGCGGCAATTGCCCCACCCCAATTGTCTAATGTCACCCCCTTTTTATTGATTTTGTGTTGAAATTCCTAAAACATCCTTAAATTTATTTAATTTTAATACATTCTAACTAATTTATACTTGGATATTAAATCAAGCTGATATTAAACTCGATTTTTTTAATAAACTAAGTTAAACTATTAACTACTGTCTGTCCAATAGTGTGATGAATGAAGTAAGATAAAATTATAGCAGTTTCTTTGTATCAAGTATTCAACTTTAAGTTTTTAATTTTTGTTGGTACCAACATTAGTATTATACATACTTGGAACTTGGAAGTATGTTAAAGTAATACTAAAATATATAATAATAATAATAATAATTAATAATATTTACACCCGGTTAGTCATTTATATTACACTCATGATCTTTTAGTAAATCTGGGAACAATCCTACAAGTGTTGAAATAATGAAATTGTTTAGCTCATCTTTGCAGGAATCTCAATTCACTTCCATCCTACTCTCATACCTACCCAGCTAAACATGGGTTTCCACCAACTACATTATCATTATTTTTTTCAAAGCTCCTCCTTGTTTCCACCTCACAGTCCCATTAAAAATAAATAAATCATCATCATTTGGCGTATATACTCTTGTTTTAGGTATAATAGGTAGTTGGCGTATGATTAGAACCTTTTCTAATCGGAGAATATAAAATGACTTGATTAGTCATTGTGGTGGCCTGGTGGTGGGACACTGGGATGGCTTGCACTTTAAGGAGTCCTTCTAGGAAGCCTCTCCCATTAAAAAAATGTTCGGCTTTTCCCAAAGTCACAATTGATCTCAATTATTCACTCTTGCGAGGAATTTCGACCCAACTTCACTGAGCACAGGACGCGTTTAAGGCCGATTTATTTAATCTCTTCATCCTTTTGTGCACTCTAATTGTTTCCTTGCTGCAGCGTAACGGCTTGAATGGAGTACTGCAAGAGCATCCAAAGCAGCCCATCGTGTAGCACAACACGAAAATATGATGTGTTTGTGAGCTTCAGAGGTGAGGACATTCGCACCAGTTTTGCTGATCATCTCTTTGCTGCCTTCAAAATGAAGGGCGTGGTTGCCTTCAGTGATGCCACCAATCTCAAGCATGGAGAACACATATCCACTGAGCTGGAGCAAGCAATTGAAGGATCTCAGGTTCTCATCGTGGTCTTTTCAAAGAATTATGCCACCTCCACATGGTGCTTAAAGGAACTGGCAAAGATTGTAGATTGCATTAAGGTACCAACAGGACAAACTGTTCTTCCGGTTTTCTTTGATGTCAGTCCATCTGAGGTGCGAAAACAGATTGGGGAGTATTATGGGAAAGCCTTTGCTGAACATGAACTGAGATTCCAACAAGATTTGAGCATGGTGCAAAGATGGAGGGAAGCTCTAACAGAGGTGGCCAATCTCTCTGGCTGGGATATACAAAATAAGTAAGTAATCTTCTCTAAATTTGATATTTGTGTTTGTGCAATATGCTATGACACTTGCTAAGTTGACTAAGAGTGTAGGTAGAGTGAATAGCCTTAAGAAACACGCATATCAGAGCAAAACATTACATATAAACTTCTCAACTGCCTTCATTGTCTATGTAGTTTTCTTTTTGACTTCGTGTTGTTTTTCTTTGGTTATTAGGTCACAACATACAGAGATTGAAAAAATTGTTGAGCATGTTATAAACATATTAGGTTACAAATTATCAAGTTTGGATGGGCTAGCTGGGATGCACTCGCGTGTAGAACAACTGGAAAAGCTTCTCAACCTAGCCTCCAATGATGATGTTAGAGCTGTAGGCATTTGTGGGATGGGTGGAATAGGAAAGACAACTCTTGCTAGACTAGTGTATGACAGAAACTTCCATCAATATGATGCTACTTGTTTTGTTGACGATGTAAGTAAACTTTATCATGATTGTGGTCCACTTGTGGCACAAAAACAACTTCTTCATCAGATTCTGAATAAAGAAATCCAAGATGTGTGGAATCTTTCCAAGGCAACTTATATGATAAAAACATGGTTAAGTCGTATGAAGACCTTTATTGTTCTGGATAATGTTGACAAAGTTGAACAAGTGGAGAAATTGGGTGTGAATTGTGAATGCTTATGTCCAGGGAGTAGAATTGTCATAATTTCAAGAGATCGACAGATTTTAAATATTTATGGAGTGGATGAAGTGTATGATGCTCAACTACTGAATGAGGATGAAGCTCGTCAATTGTTTTGTAGAAAAGCTTTTAAATGTGATTATATCATGAGTGGTGATGACATTAGTAGGGAGTATGAAGAGTTGACAGATCTTGCACTAAAATATGTGCAATGCCTTCCCTTGGCAATTGAAATTTTGGGATCATTTCTACATGGAAAAAGTATCTCTGAGTGGAAAAGTGCCTTGGCTAGACTCAGAGATAATCCGAAGAAAGAGATTATGGATGTGCTTCAAATGAGTTTTGATGGATTAGAACCAATAGAAAAGGAAATATTTCTTGATATTGCTTGTTTCTTTCCCTACATTTGGATAGACTCTGTGACAGAAATTTTGGATTGCTGTGGATTTCATCCAGATGTTGGAATAAGAGTTCTTATTGATAAATCACTTATAACTGCTACAAGGTCGAGTATCAAAATGCATGACATGCTGCAAGAGCTGGGCAAAAAAATTGTTCGACAAAAAGCACCTAATGAGCCAGGAAAATGGAGCAGGTTATGGCTTGCTAAGGATTTTCAGAGTGTTATGTATGAGAAAATGGTAAACACAATCTTTTCCACAATAAGAGTTATAGTTCAATTTCCTAATATTACTAGGAAAATATAGTAAGCTAACTTTTATAAAAAAATTTTGCTCCTTTTTTAATATTTTAGGCAATGGATAACGTTGAAGCCATACGCTTTACAGATTTTCAGAGTACAAGAATAACATTTCGAGCAGAAGCGTTATCAAGAATGAATCGACTTAGATTGCTTATAGTTGGAGATGTAAATTTTTCAGGAAGCTTCAATTATCTTTCCAATAATTTGCAATATCTTCAGTGGGAAAGTTATCCTTTCACATATTTTCCATCAAGTTGTGTGCTAACTAAACTCGTTCAATTGCTCTTACCTCGTAGCAGCATCAGGAAACTATGGGAAGACATAAAGGTACTGTAGAGTGTAGATGCAACTTTTATTTTGTTTAGAATAATGAACCCATTAAGAAAAAAACAAACAAATGAAAATATAATTATGCCAAGTACTTATGTTTCTTTTTTGCTGGCCCAACACAGCCTCTGTACAATTTGAAAATTATGGATCTCAACGGCTCCAAAAATCTTGTCAAGATCCCAAATTTAAGCGGAGCCCCAAATCTTGAGCAGCTAGACCTTAAAGAATGTACAAAACTCATGTACATCCATCCATCAATTGGATCTCTAAGAAAGCTTGTTTACTTAAATTTGAAAAACTGCACAAGTTTAGCTAGTCTCCCTAAGAGCATACTTGCTGAGAGTTCGCTTGAAGTTGTAAATCTCCAAGGTTGCTCAAAGTTATTTGAGAGCAAACTGTTGGAGAATGCAAGGCATGGCATAAGTGACACTAGTATCCAATGTCGGTCAACATCCTCCATCTTCAAAAGGCTTAAGCTCATGTTGCCTTTCCATTTCTTCAATTCTAGAAGAGACAATGGTATAGTTGGTTCCCTGATGTCTTCTTTGTCTCGGTATCAGTGCTTGCTAGAGCTTGATCTAAGTTATTGCAATCTACTTCATATGCCTAAGGCCATGGAATCATTATATTGTTTAGAAAGACTAAATTTGAGGGGAAACAATTTTGTTACACTACCATGTGTCATAAATGAGCTTCCCAGACTCATATATTTAGATCTACAACACTGCAAACAACTGACATCTTTATACGAGTTCCCATTACATCCTAAGTTGCCATTACGGGAAGGAGCTGTTGTTTGGGAGGATGGAACTATTGTTTGGGAGAAAGATGTAGGATTAAATCTTTTCAACTGTCCTATATTTGTTGAGATGGATGGTTGGCCTTTTATTGCTCTATCATGGATGATACAATTCCTTAAGGTTAGTTGTTTGTGAGATCTCATTCCTTCATTATTTGTGTGCTTGGGTATGAACTATGTATGGCACAACTAACTTGTTTTCCCTTGTTACAGTTCCACGAGGAATCCTCCCTCCCCATTACAATTGTTATTCCTGGAACTCAAATTCCATCCTGGTTCAACAATCAAAATATGGGTGGTTCCATAACGATAGACCCATTTGTCAACGTGCGTGACAGTAATTGGATAGGCCTTGCTTTCTGTGTGGCATTTATTGCACGTGATGATGATGATGATGATGCACACAATGATGACGATGATGCGCCTAGTTCGAATAATATTGAGTGTTTATTTGGAAGAGACTCCTCTAGTTTTGTTCGCACTATTGCTGTATTCGGACAGACAGATGGAGTCACAATTGGATCCGTTCACCTCGGCCTACTGTATCTTTCTCGGCCACAAGTCATAAGCTACATACCAGATTTCAATTCCAAAGATGGCATCGAATTAACATTGAAATCTTGGTCGGTGTGGCAAAGCGAGCGTCTTGAAGAGTGGCATTGCAGGAATTTTAAAGTGAAGCATTGCGGGATGCGTGTTGTATTTAAGCAGGATTTGGAAGAAGATCTCAATTGTGACAAATAATGATTTGTGAATTCCTTCACCTCCTCTGCCTAGTCCCTCAAACAGTGAGTGCTTCACTGATAATAGCTTTTAGCCCTTCTATTTTGCATACAGATTGTGTTACGATCCTTTGCAGATGTTCAATGCATGTTTTCCTTAAGCTATGACATTGAATACTTGAAACTGGCACAGAACTTAAGCTATATAACTAAAGATTCAAAAGTTAAAGCACAGTAATATAATACTGACACATCTTTCATCAAGAAAAATCCAGCATAAAGGAAAAAAGGCTTATTCCTCGTATAGTCACTTGTAAGTGATACTCTTGGGTACAGGTACACAATTCGTTACTTTATTAAATATATGGTACGTGGGATGTATAAATAGACGGTACACTATTTTGATTCAGGATTCATTTTAATATATAAATCAATACATTCTTATTATATTTTATAAAAATAATAATTAAATTACAAAAAAAGTAATGATTAAATAAAAAATGTATAAAAAAAACCTTCAACACCAAAAGATTTACAAACAATCTTGAAAAGCTTTATCCTATGGCCCAACACTAACCCATTTAGGATTAATTTTTATAAAATTTAAAAATAAAATCTAAAAATAATAACTTTGTTGGTTTTTTTATCAGATTGGTTCCTTTTCTCGAACATGTTGGTTTATGTTACAAAAAGATGTTGGTTTCTTTTTTAAAACAAAGTTAAATCGTGTCAATAACTCGTCCAAGTTGTTATGTTCCTCATGTTGGTCTCTTTTTCAGTAGTGTTTGTTTGTTTTTTGTCCCCCACACAAAAAATCTTTATGTTGGTGAAGTAGAATTAAATTAACATAAGTTTAACTTGTTAAATTAAGCAGATTCGTGTTGGTTTATCTTTTTGAACATGTTAATCTCTTTTCTTGAATATGTTGGTTTCTCTTTGTGAAAAAAATAAATAAATTATGTTTCCGACAACAAAAGAAACCAACATTTTAAAATAGAAAAATCAACACGCTAAAATAATGATAAATAAATAAAAAGAAATCAGTACCAATAAATCAATATGCTAAAATAAACCAATATCTTCAAATGAATAATCCAACAACTTAAAATAGAAAAACTTATACGTTAAAACATAGAAACTAACATCTTAAATAAAGAAAAAAAATAAGATAAAATGAAACCAGTCCTAACAAAGAAGAAGAACAAGGGTTTGTTCTTGCTTTCATTTTTGCTTCCCAGATCTAGTTCTTTCTTGCTTTCATTTCTGCTTCCCAAAGAGGAGAGAAAGAGAAAGTGAGAGAAATGGAAAGAGAAAAAGAGAGGGCGAGTGAGGTAGAGCAGAGGGAATATTTTTTTTCAATTATACATGGGTCCCACATAATTATTATATTGTATATCAATTTTATTTGGTTTATATTGTATATCAATTTTATTTGGTTGCTATATTTTATAAGTTCTTCATGTATAATTGTCCAAAAGTATTGTTTAGGTAACATTTTCGTTATAATTTTCCGTGGCTACTGCATTAACATCAACTTACTATCTAATCTAATCTAATAATAGTATAAAAATGAATGCATAAACTGTTAGGGAATCAATCTATGGTCCAACAAGGCCCAAAGTAATAAGGCCCGCCCAATACGGGGCTCATCCACCTAATTAAGTCTGACACGATCTGGGATCCAACCCATGTAACTACGTAGCTCACGCCATTCTTACAAAAGAGAAACGATTAAGCATGACCTGACCATGCGTAACAAACCCACAAGAATTAGGGGATATGCCTAACAAACTTGCACAGGTTCCAAGTTACGTAATATTCCCAAGTATATAAGGAAGGATCTTCCTTAGAGACTCACACTAAGGTAACAAATTCGTTCTAATTCAAATTAAATCCTAAATTCTATTCTTCTTGACTTGGCGTCAGAGTGCTTCTTGCAGAGAAGCCCCGTTGTTGCACAAGCTTGTTAACTAGAAAGGATCCACCCTTCGGCATACAATATCCCAACGTTATCAAGCTCCTATATCCCACCTCGAGATCTATTTCTAGGTGACGTCTTTTCTTTTACTATTGTCCCTGAACATTGCCGGTGTCTCTGGGGAATTGATACTGCTGATTTGTATCATTTGAATCCTTTTTTTTTTGTCTACGAGCTGACGATGGCTGAAAGCATGGATTTTGGAATGCCTTCCGGAGACGACGTGCTAGCTAATAATAAGCACTGGGAAGGTGATAACTGGAATGACTATTCCCACCAATCTCCTGAAAACCATGAAGACAAACATACCGCATCAAAATCCGAGCACCAAGAATACTAGGTGAATAATCACTTGTCACTGTGGGTCAAGCGCCATGCAAGGGTGGATCAAGATCCGATGACTATCATCATGAGTCTTGAACGCCTTCTTTAGCACCAAGAAGAAAAACTCCAAGCCTTGGAAGGTGAAAACACCCATAAGAAAGATCATCAGAGTGGCAGAAGAAAAGATCCAAGAAGAAAGGGCTGATCTCCAACTGCAGAGCATCGCCACACTAGCCCACAACGAGCTCCCAAGTGATGTAGGGGATGAACTCCTCTGCAGGAGGTCTCTTCCCTGCGTCGTAGATCCCTAAAACCTAAAGTAGCACATCAAACGCTAGAGCCACCCTTGCGCCAACAACAATAAGGGGTCGCCACAACAAGAAGACCAACGATCAAAGTTTGAAGGTTCTTGAGAATTCGATGGTGCCATCACAACTATCTAGTGCACAATGATAGTC